>CAUYQV010017429.1:0-35171 GCA_963574575.1 Galagoides demidoff
TTTCTCCATATACACACCAACATCTCTGGTTTGGGCATTTTGTGATGTGGGCTAGTCTTACTGAAGTTAGATGATATTTCAAAGTAGTTTTGATTTGCATTTCTCTGATGATTAAGGATGATGACCATTTTTTCATGTGTCTATAGGCCGTGTGCCTGTCTTCTTCAGAGAAGTTACTCTTCAAGTCCCTCGCCAACCCTGAGATGGAGCCACTTTTCTTGATAATACATTTGAGTTCTTTGTGGATTCTGGTTATTAAACCTTTGCCAAAGACATAACCTGCAAATATCTTCTCCCATTCTGAGATCTGTCTGCTTGTTTTACTTACTGTGCTCTTGTCTGTGCAGAAACTTTTTAGTTTGATCAGGTCCCAGTAGTGTATTTTTGATGTTGCTTCAATTGCCCAGGGGTTCTCCTCATAAAATATTCACCCAGGCTGATTTCTTCAAGAGTTTTCCCTGCACTTTCTTCTAGTATTTTTATAGTTTCATGTCTTAAGTTTACATCTTTAATCCAGTGAGAGTCTATCTTAGTTAATGGTGAGAGGTGTGGGTCCAGTTTCAGTCTTCTACAGGTCACCAGCCAGTTCACCCAGCACCATTTGTTAAATAGGGAATCTTTTCCCCACTGACTGTTTTTAATTGACTTGTCAAAGATCAAATAACAGTAAGTAGCTGGGTTCATCTCTTGGTTCTCTATTCTGCTTCATAAATATACCTCTCTGTTTTTCTGCCAGTACCATGCTGTTTTGATACTATCGATTTATAGTATAGTCTGAGGTCTGGTAGAGGAAGTCCCCCTGCTTTGTTTTTATTTCTGAGTAATGTCTTGGCTATTGAGGTTTTTTTCTGATTCCATATAAAATGAAGTGTTATTTTTGGCTTCACATCAGAATTCTACCAAACCTTTAAAGAGGAGCTAATACATATATTATTCAACCTTTTCCAAAATATAGAAAAAAAAGAAATACTACCCAACACATTCTATGAAGCAAACATCACTTTGATCCCCAAATGAGGAAAAGACCCAATAAGAAAAGAAAATTATAGACCAATATCACTAATAAATATTGATACAAAAATATTCAACAAGATCCTAACAAAGAGAATCCAGCAACAGATCAAACAAATTGTACACCACGACCAAATAGGTTTTATCCCAGGGTCCCAAGGCTCATTCAATATACGTAAATCTATAAGTATAATTCAGCATATAAACAAATTAAAAAACAAAGACCATATGATTCTCTCTCAAATGACACAGAAAAAGCTTTTGATAATATTTAGCATCCTTTCATGGTCAGAACACTTAAGAAAATTAGTATAGAAGGGACATTTCTTAAACTGATAGAGGCCATCTACAGCAAACCCACAGCCAATATCATATTGAATGGAGTTAAATTGAAATCATTTCCACTCAGATCAGGAACCAGGCAAGTTGCCCATTGTCTCCACTGCTTTTTAACATTGTAATGGAAGTCTTAGCCATTGCAATTAGGGAAGAAAAGGCGATCAAGGGTGTTCATATAGGGTCAGAAGAGATCAAACTTTCACTCTTCACAGATGATATGATTGTATATCTGGAAAACACCAGGGATTCTACTACAAAACTCTTAGAAGTGATCAAGGAATACAGCAGCGTCTCAGGTTACAAAATCAACACTCATAAATCTGTAGCTTTTATATATACCAACAATAGTCAAGCTGAAAAAACAGTCAAAGACTCTATTCCGTTCACAGTAGTGCCAAAGAAGATGAAATATTTGGGAGTTTGCCTAACAAAGAACGTGAAAGATCTCCGTAAAGAGAACTATGAAACTCTAAGAAAAGAAATAGCTGAAGATGTTAACAAATGAAAAAACATACCGTGCTCATAGCTGGGAAGAATCAACATTGTTAAAATGTCCATACTACCCAAAGCAATATACAATTTTAAGGCAATCCCTATTAAAGCTCCACTGTCATACTTTAAAGATCTGGAAAAAAAAAATTTTTTTTTTTTTTTGAGACAGACTCTCACTATGTCACCCTAGGCAGAGTGTCTTGGCATCACAGCTCACAGCAACCTCAAACTCTTGGGCTTAAGTGATTCTCTTGCCTCACCCTCCCAAGTAGCTGGGACCACAGGTGCCCACCACAACACCTGGCTGTGTGTAATTATTTTTTAACATTCATTTCTTTTATTAGACTATAGCTTCCAAACAATAAGCAGCAGGGTCCTTATCAGTTAAATTTATCACTCTTTCTTAGTTACTAGAAGAGGAAAAATGCTAAATAAGTTCCTGTTGAATGAATAAATTAACGAGTTAGTGAATGAATGCCAGACAGCTCTTTTCCACTAAGGATAGGCTTTTAGAGACCACATAAGGCATTCGGTGTTTCATCATAATGCTTTACAAAATTCTTATATATTCATAATCAGGAAAAGAGACTTCACTCCAGCTTCTGCCTCAGACTGTCTTACTGTTTCTACCCCTTTGATTGTAGAAGTTTTTCTTTTAAGTATGCTTCATACCAACCTCTGATACCCTCTCTGAATCACTGTCATACAATGTAACATACACTCTTCAAAGAAACTTTAAAGCTAAGATTTTTATAAGCCTCTTCATATTTAGATGGAATAATAATAGAAGCATAGATTACCATCTCTTGCAAGTTTTAATCATCCCTGCAGCTGCTTGGGTTCTGCAGTTCCTAACTTTTCAATCCTCTTCTAAAACCAGGGGCTCAGACCGACAATGTGTCAATAACAAAGCAAGTACATTCCTTCATCTGTTAAGCATATCATCTTTAGCAGTTAAATTAATAAAGCAAACTGTGTGGTAGTTAAACATGCTATCCTCCTGGTTAAATTCAAAAAGATAAAAGTGATAGTAGATTTTTTTCAAGATGTAATGGTTGGAGGATCCTCCCCTTTGTTTTTAGATACTTGTACACAGTTAGATTTAAATGCCCTGTATGCTGTGGTCCCAGACAATTTTCATTTGAGAGATGCCTCCTATTTGCCTTGGTTCACTGGAGCATGGAGTGGGGATTGTACAGTTATTACATGTTACTTTGATAGCTTTGGCTGGGCGGTCAGGTCAAGAGGTATCTGTACTGAAGCTTCAGGAGTGCTTGCTTTGTCTTGATTTATATTTCCAGCAGCTGCTCTGAAGAATCTTTTTATATGAGTACAGATGCCAGATCCAGACATTAGGAGAATTTCAGCCTCCAAGGTGATAAAGACTGCAGATTCATAAACCCCTCAGGCATCATTTGAAACTAGAGATGGCATTTAGAGCTTTGAAAGATGGATTTCACAGTACAACTAGGGTTTAAGTAAGCTACCTCTGGGCCATTTTTATACCAGTCTGGAACATTCTCAGTGGTATATACTTGCCACAATGCCTTTCCATTTGCAAATAAATGAAATGGATGAAATGACAGCATTGGTGGTCTGTGAGCGGAAATTGATTCAAAGTCATTCTAAGTCATGGAGGATACTGGGGAAGTCTTCCAAGGATTCATACAAAATGTGCAATTGCATCCCCAGTAGTAAATAAATAGATTTTTTTTCTTGAGAATTGGATATTGGTATTGTGATCTGACCTCTTTGCTCCCATTCCTGTTCTTGGTAATGAGTCGTCTCAACACTTTCAGACAACCTTCTTAATATAGATCAGCTCTGTATTGTGGTTAATTCCAGGGTACAAAATGCACGTGAAAGTGGACATTGGCAAGGTAAACAGCTTTATGCTTATGTTTAGCCTAGAACAGTCCAAAACCTGGTAGCCTTTGAGCTAAGCCTTCAGACCAACAGGAACACTTACCCTTCCTTAAGTGAATCTAAGGTAGTGTCCAGAATTTCTACTGACAGCCTATGTTGACAGTCATAAATAGTGTTCATTATACCTGATAGGTAGATTTTTATCCCTCACCCTTCTCCCCTCCCCCTTCTTAGTTTTCAGTGTTCATTACATCACTTTATGACCACATTACATCACTTTATGACCACTTACAGGTGGGAACATGTGGTATCTGTTTGTCCATGGACTTCTTTAGCCCTCAAGCTCCTCCCCAACCCTCACTTGGTTCACATTTTGTTCTCCAGCTTCTGTTTAATCCTATCTTATCTCCAGAGTCTTCAGCAGTTTAATTTTTTTTTTTTCTGAAGGAGGGCACTGTCTCTCTCCCCCCTCATCCTCCATCTCTCTTTCTCTATTCTTTTTCCTACCCAAACATCTAGAATTCTTTTGGTGAGCAAGAAAGTAATCTAACTTACTACTTACCCAGCTTAAGACAAAAAGGTGGGGTGGAGGGCAGTGGAAGGGGGCATTTACTGGTCCACACAAATTAAAGTTCCAGGCCTAGTTCTACTTTCACATGTGGCATGCCAGGTGTCCAAACACTATCATCAGAGAGCATTTCTCTGCATCTCTTAATTCTGCTTTCATCCATCAACTTTATCTGCAGTAGACACCTTCATTTTGGTGGTCCAAAATCTCTAAGTTTATAGTGTCAAAGTTCTACAACACTAACACAAAATTACTTTCTTATATCTGATAGTTCCAACAGCAACAACAAAGTCCTAGGATTGGATCTTTTTGGACCACTTTGAATCATATTTTTGTGGAAATCAAACTTCACAGAAAAGTGGAAAACACTAACGGCCCAAATCTGGTTCACTTGCATGCCTCTGGAGCCTAGAAGTCACAGTCAGGCTGACCTCAACCACATGCACCAAGGAAAAGGCCAGGGTTATCAAAGGAGGGCGGAACAAGATCAGATGGGTCAAACCAGTGGATACCTGCCCAAACCACATAGAACCCTTGGGCTGCTCGTGTAGAATACAGATGAAATGAACTCAAACCTGTATTTTTAACAAGTTTCACAGTGGATCAGATGAACATTAATGATCTACCCTGGAGATCTAGAGATTGCAGGTGCCCAGCAGTCCTCAGTCACTGAAACTCAAACAGAGCTCAGAGCAGTGGCTTGAAGATTGAGTTTGAGAGTTCCACATTCTTCAGGCATTCACTCAGCCACTCCACTGGAATATCTCGGGCCCAGTTCTGGGAGGGCTAGGGGTTATACCACATAGTGAGAGGCAATAGCAAAGCACCTGCCCTCCTGAAATAGACATTCCAGTTGAGGTAATTGACAAATAAATAAAAATGCATGATATGATGACAGATGACCATAATTATGGTGAAAACAATTATGAAAAGTTAGCTAGGTAATAGTATGGGCAAGAAAGAACATTCCAAGGGAAAGGCCATGCAGGTGGTTTGCCCAGAGGACTTGGGAGCATCAGGGGACAACCCAACAAAACCAGTGTGTCTGGAGCAGAAAGCTCAAGGAGCAGAGTCGTAGGAAAATGAGGGCAGACAAGTCTGCAGGAGCCAAACCACATGTTGCTCTGTGCATGAGGATGAAAAATTCAGATTTCTCATTCTATATATTGGGAAGTAGCTAGAAGATTAAAACAGAGGAGACATCATTTGTTTTATACTTTTATACACTCCAGCAGAGAAAAGACCACAGGGCTGCATTCCCAGAAAGAGGAAGATCACTTATGAGGCAAAAGGCGATTGTGGGGAGAAGTGGTCAAAATCAGGATGTGTGTATGAGAAGAGCCATTTGGACCTGCTAGTACGTAAAATGGGAGAAATGAGAAAAAGAAAGAAATCAAAGATAAGTGTTCTGGAAAATTGCCAGTTCTTTCTCTATTTCCTGGATAATATGACATGGCTTTGTTTACACTTATGTAGGTTTGTACTTAACCTATTCTGTCTCAAAATGATAATAAAGTTTCTACTTTTGCCAGTAGCTGGCAAGACACGCAGGAACTGCAAAACATCAGCTGGACTTCCATCCTCTTGCCTCTCACCTTAAAAAAAAAAAATGGTTTCAGGAATTCCAGACTAAAGGATCAGGGTATGGCAGCCCTACTGAGAGCAGATGGCTGGCGATACTAGCAGGAATGTGGTACATATCATGAGAGACATGGGGGGAGGGAGGTTAGCTGTTGTAGCTCTCTGCTGTCTCTCTGCTGGGCAGGCAGCTAGGGGCACTGGACAGCTTCATTAAGTAGAATGTGGGCTTCCTGAGGACAGTGTATTAGCTCAGTCTGCAGCCGGCTTCATTTCGTTTGTCTCCTGCTCTGTGCTTCAGAACCACTCAGTAAATATGAACCAATTGAATTGGCTCTCAAGCGGGAAATAATTCACTGTTAGCCTGGAGGTATTCCTCAGCAGGGCTTTAAACCTGCCACTGAAAACAAGATTATATTTTATTCCAATTACATTGAAATGAGTTCAGCTATATTTATATATGGAACATATCTGAACAGTTTGATTCAGTGAGTGACAACATTTTTCAGAGCCTGAGGCACACTGTGGGGATATTGGGAGCAGAAAGAAGGAGAGGGTAAGATGGAAGGTGTAGGAAAAGGGGTAAACCCAAACTAGAAAATAAATTTGTACATTTGCTTCAGGTTTCTATTGAGGAAAGAAATAGTATAGCCATTTTGTCAGTGTTTTCTGTACTTTTTAGACATTTGAGAATTATCCTATGATTTTTGGCCTACCCTTTGTAGAACCAATAGAAATAGGACCAACATACATATAAAAAGAGATTTTTTTTCTTTAAGGATTCATCTTCTACCCTCAGGAGGGCTGGCAGAGAGTAGGTCGCAGGCTGGACATTCAAGTGAAAATTAATACAAGGTCTGGCAATTAAGTTCACAAATTCACCCTAGAGAAAGTCCTACACAGCTCATTACTGAATATCACTGCCATTACCTCCAAAGTACTCCCCTTGGAAGTTACACACTGATGCCAGCACCTAGTTCACCCTTCAAAGCAATTTTGGAACTCTTTCTCTGGACTATCAAACCTGTCATGGTATTATCGGTGATGTTCTAAGTGTCATCAAAATGTTTTCCTTTTGGCTCGGCGCCTGTGGCTCAATCGGCTAGGGCGCCAGCTGCGTACACCTAAGGTGGCAGGTTCAAGTCCCCAGCCCGGGCCCACCAAACAACAATGATGGCTGCAACCAAGGAAATGGCCAGGTGTTGTGGCGGGCGCCTGTGGTCCCACCTACTTGGGAGGCGGAGGCAGGAGACTCGCTTGAGCCCAGGAGTTGGAGGTTGCTGTGAGCTGTGATGCCATGACACTCTATCTAGGGGGATAGCTTGAGGCTCCGTCTCAAAAAAAAAAAAAAAAAAATGTTTTCCTTTCAATATTTTCTTTCTCTTTGAGTTAAGAAAAAAGTCACTGGGTACCAGATCAGCTGAGTAGGGGAGGGTGTTCCACTATAGTTGTTTGTTTACTGGTTAAAAACTCCCTCACAGACAGTGCTGTGTAAGCTGGTGCCTTGTTCTGGTGCAAGAGCCATGAATTGATGGCCAAGAGTTTCAGTTAAGATTTCCCTGTTGCTCTACTAATGTTTACTTGGGCTGCTATGTTTCTCATAGTTAGCTGATTATCTTTATGCACAATTTGACAAATTTCTGCAATTTTTTCATCAGTTATTCTTATTACTGTCTTCCCTGACCTTTCTTCATCAGTGATACTTTCACTCCCCTCAGAAAAACATCTAAGCCGTCTGTACACTGCCATTTTCTTCATGACATTATCCCCATAAACTTGGACTAGCATGTCCCTGATTTCACTTCCACTCTTGCCAAGTTTAACAAGAAATTTACAAATGTTTGTTTATTGCTCTAATTCAAGCTCCATCATTCTTGTGATGGATTACAAAAACATGGAGCCACAATAATGAACACTACTCAGCAAGACACTGCCACACGTCCACATGAACACAGCTGGCAGACACTGATATGCCAAGGTTACAGAACCTTACCAAGTTGTTTGCACAGCGCTGCCAACACAAGCACACAGTGGTGAACTCACCAATGAAATTGTCAGACATCATATTGCAATCTTGAGGCTGACATCTGAAAAGCATGCTAGAAACTTGGGAAAGATTTCTACATTACAATCGTGAGGAAGAATTTCCTCTTTTCCTGAAAACCTTAGTTTTTGCTGTCAAGACATTCAAGTAACAGCCTGAGTTCCACTGATATTATCAAGTGTAATCTCCTTTACCTACTCAGTAACTGATTGTAGATGTCAAAGACATCTACAAAATACCTTCACAGCAGGTGTTTAAGCTAACAACTGAACATCACAGCCCAGCCAAGCTGATACATAAAATTGACTGTCATGACATTTGGCCACCTGTACTATCATTTACTTACTCGCTTACTTGACAGATATTTACTGAATGCTCCTATATACCAAGTACTTTTTTGGCTTTGGGGAAGTAGCAGTGAATAGGACCAAGTCCCTGTGCACCTGAAATGGCATTCTACTAGGACACTCAGTGGAAGAAACAAGTTAGATGGGAAGAGAGAAGATCAAGAGTTCAACTCTGGCCTTTTAGAGATGCCTGGAAACATTAATGCTGAGTCATCTTGTAAGCTCTTCTTTAGTGAGGGTCAAGAGAAAATAAAAAATTGGGAAGTACTTTAAAATTTTCACTTGATATAATGAAATGTGAACATGAATGTAAAGAAAAAATATGTACAAAATCTCCAAGTTACGGTTAGAGTCTGTGGCTCAAGGAGTAGGGCACCAGCCCCATATACCACGAGTGGCAGGTTCAAACCCAGACCTGGCCAAAAACTGCAGAAAAACAAAACGAAAAGAAAAAAAAAATCTCCAAGTTAGGTGATTAAAAGAAATATATACAGTTGTTATGTTTTCTTCAAAATGTCACCTGATTTACAACAAAACACAACACAAATTTATAGAGGAGGGAAGGTATTGCTTGTTTTCTAATATTTTTCCAGCTAAAATATTAGCACCTAGTTGAAGAGGTTTGTCTGTTTTTCCCACCACCATCTTCCTGGGGCTCTTGGGTTGTCAGTCTTAGGATTTAAGGATGAGGTGGAATGGTTTATAAGCTCCACACAGCAAGAAGGAAGGAAAGAAGGAAGGAAGGAAGGAAGGAAGGAAGGAAGGAAGGAAGGAAGGAAGGAAGGAAGGAAGGAGTACTCACTAGCCATGAACTGGGTTGTCCCTGCCATCTTAGGGCTTTACAAAGTAAAATCCCAGGCTTTCCTTTACACATAAGTGCCTCTAAGATTTGTCTGTGGTCAGCAGGCCCCAAGGCTGGGTACGGTGACCTTGGAGAGAAAAGATGAGAGAGAAGCTCAGCAGACAAGAAGATGGAGCTCATGGTAACAGCTAAGTGCAGTCAAACAGCTGTCGGAAAGATCACTGTTATCCTGCCCTTGAAAGAGGGCATAGTGTTTGTCTAGTAAAATGTTTAGAATCAACACGGGGAGGGCCAGTGCCTGTACTGGAGAGTATATTACATTGGAGGCTTTTTTCATTGAGGTTTTGGATTTCCTCCAATTGAGGGGTGTGATGTTCCACTGCTTACACTGATTTCTTCTTCGATGTCTGGAACAATGCCTGAGGCACAGTAGGCACCCAGTAAACATTTACTGAACAAATGAGCATGAATGAACTATTAACAATTTAAATAGTTATCCGTGTTCCACTGAAAATTACCTCTTGCCGCATGGTAAATATGCCTGTCTAATAAGAGGTGGAGAGAGTGAAGCATTACAAGCCCCTGGGGCTGCAGACCTAAGCCTCATTCTCTGCTTCTCTTTATTAGTTACCTATCTGAAGCAGAAGAGCCAGGGTTTATTGATGGGCTCTCCCGAAGCCTTAACAATAATTACATTCATTTTTCTCTAAATTTAAATTCAATAATGCTCTAAACTGGAAAAAAAAAAGAATCTGTTCTATTGGTTTGAGGAAAAGGTGGCTAATGTAACATGGAATGTAGTCATTCTTTCCAATATTAGACAGACTTGTGTTCCCAGTCCTAGAAGTCCCCACCCTCTCAGTAAGCAGATCAGAGGGAGAGAAAAATACAGAAGGCACAGAGCCAAGCATGCCTACTTCCTGCTTCCAAATGTACCCATCGGATAGGTCAGTGGGGAGCAGTGATGGGAGAGAAGGAGGGAAGTCAGGAGAATTCCTTCCTTCACTTCTCTCAGGGAGATTGGAACAGGAATTCCCATCCTTCAGGGTAACATGAGGAGTAGGGAAGAATTATCCTGCTAAATAATAATTTCAACATCAGCAGTTTTTTAAAAACCTATTCGTCTGTATCCGCCCTTGGAATCCAGTGTGTTAACATTGTCATTTGCCTCTCTTCCTTCTCCCTCAAGGTCAAAAAATCTTCAGTGTCTGAATTGTGCTCAGCTCGGATGTTGATGTTTTGATACGGTAGAACCTCTGTAAGTTGACCACCCAAGGGACTGGAACAAACTGGTCAACATACAGAGGTGGTCAATATAAGAAATAGGCCTCCTATTGATACATACATGAGGTGCATGTCCAGTATAAGAAAATTATATCAGCTTAAGGAGGTGGTCATTGTAGAAAGGTGGTCTACTGTGGAGGCTCTACGGTACTGTTTTATTAACCAGGTAGTACTTGGCCACTGCAGATGTTGAACCATTGTACAACACGGCTTCTCGCCTCTTCTGAAGATATAGGGAAAAAATGGCCTGGTGGTATTTGTGGTATCTTTTTTTTTAACATTAGCAAGGTTTTAATTCAATTCTTTCTGCTCATAAATGACTCTGCCGAAATAAGAGTACCTTGGATGTCCTCGTGTGGCTGAGGCAAACGGAATGTTCTCCAAGGCAGAGGGGTTAGGGCAGAGCCCTACAAAAATTCAAAAATTCCTCCTTGGTGTAATTCTTCCTTTCTTTTCTACTGCACTGCCCTAATCCAGGCCCTCATTACCTATCCCCAAGCACTTCCACAGCTCTGATTGGGAAAAATAGAACAGCAATCTGAAAATACAATCTAAAAATCAATATCACTACAAAGTAATATCAGCTAATGGGGACATGAACGGAAAAGATCAGAGGTCCCTAACTGGCTATTGAGAAGCTAGATCTGGATGCAGAAATGTTTTGTCTGCCCCGAAGACCATTTTTATAATACTGGACCCAAGTTATAAAAAACAAATTCAAATACAAATCTATATATTCAGTTTTTCTGGCAAAGGAGGTCATCTAGCAGCTTTGGGGTCTAGTCCATTCATTGTGGTTATTGGCTAGAACTGAATTGTGGCACCCTCTTTATTTTTTTTATTTGTATGAATGACCTTTTTCAGTTACTTGATAGGTACAATTGTATCCTCTTTAGACATTTGCTCTCCAGACTGCTCACCATACCTTAGCTTCAATCACTTATTTATATTCACCTAGCCTTATTCATTTATGCTCGCTGGTCCCTGTAGTGCCTATGTTTTTTAAATTCTACTATCAAAGCCAGTGGTAAAGATGCTATTTATGTGTCCTTGACATCTAACACTATATCTGGCACATAGTAAGCACATGATAAATGTTCGGAGAAAATTTTGGAGGTTACCATGATCAGACAAAATGCAGAGGTACACAGAGGAAATGAAATCTAAGTCAAGCCTTGAAGAAAACAGGTAAATTTGATTAACATGCAAAGAGAAGAGAAAATGATCTTTGAGACAAAGAGTATCCTGCTTTAATCCCAAATTGGGTATTTATTTCTTAGACAATTTACTTAACCTCTCTGAGCCTCAGTTTTCCCATCTGCTGAACTAGGATAATATTATATATTTCATAAAGATGTTGTAACTGAGATCAATTACTAGGTAGGAGTCAAGTACTGAAATACTGAAATAAATGAGATAAAATATACAGTAGGATTTAATAAATAGCAGTTACTAACAATATCAAGAAAAATAATAGGAAAAACTCCCCCAAATAAAGACACGCACAGCTTTATGGGGTCTGGGCATGACAGGTAGCCAAGTTATACTGTAGCAAAGCACTTCACAAGGAAAATGATAATAAATAAGAATGGAGAGAGGGTAGAGGCCGGATTCAGGCATCACCTCTCCCTCTGGGCTAACAACCGCATCACTGAATTTACTCTGGAATGTGGCAAAGGCCAAGGACGGTCGAGTGGTCCTTTCTCAATAGAAAGTGCATGAGCTTGAAATTAGAAGAGACCTATGTTCAAATCTCAGGTCTGGCACTTACTAGCTGAGTAGACTTGAGCCCATTTGTTAACTATTGTCTCAGTTGCCTTATCTATAAAATGCAGATGAAATGGCCTGCCTTTTAAAATAGGGTAGCTGTAAATATTGAACAAGAAATATGTATATGAAGCATCTACCATTATGCTAGTCCCATGGTGGGCGCTCAATAAATGCTAGTTTTCTAATCAGTACTGTGGGTAGCACCATTACAGGCTGTCCTGTCCTTTCTTTCCTTCCCCTCTGGTTTGTATTCGCTTCCTCTTTGGCCTTTCTCTACCTCTTTCTTCTTCCTTTTCTTCCCCAGGCTGTTTTGCCTCCCTGCCTTGTGCTTCTGCCAAGTGTTTACTGAAATTAATCTCGTTCGAAATCATTTATTGAACACTTACTGTAAGTCAGGCTAGTAACACTAGCTTTAAACAGGGCTGCCTGCACGGCCCTTGGAAGTACTTTAAACTCAGTTGTGTATTATATTCTTCCACCTAAAGCAGTTTGCAAAATATATCAGCTTGAAGTTAAACAAGGCTACAGTCTAAATGAAAATGTGGTCATATTTCCAGTAGTTCAAAGGTATGTGTGTGAGTAGAGTAGGGAAGAACAAGTACAGCTGAGTGGGTCAGACTGCAGGGGGGGAAGCAGCACTGAGTAACAGTAGAGAAACAAGGATACCAGGTGTATCCCTGACACATTAATCTCTCATTCCTGGCAGTTTAGCCTAAGGATGTAATTGTGGATATGCACAAAGATGGAACTAAAAGATGCTCCTTCCAGAATTGCTTATAACCTTACCATCTAACAATAGGTTATTTTAATCATAGTTGATTCATGTCAGCTATTCATAAATGATGTCCCAGCGGAATATTTATTAACATCCAAAGATGCCCAGGCTACACTGTTAACTGACACAGAGCAGAATCTGTGCAAGAAACCTGTGTTTGTAGGTACCTATGAACAGAACAAACCTGGACGGCTGGCAAGATGTTAATGATTGCAGGTGAGATTATACATGTTTACTTTTTATTTTTTATCTCCAGCTTTAAATGTTTCCACAGTATCACTTTTATAACACGAAAAAATAACACACACTCGTGTTTTGTGAGTGGAGACAGATAATTAGCAAGACAGAGCTCAATATAATCCCCACGTCTGGGAGGCACAGAGAGCCGCTGTCTAGGGAGACAATATGTAATGGTCCCTGAGCAGGTTCTGTCCTTAATAACCAGTTAATGAAAACAAGTGACCCTCCTGGCTGTCGTGTCTGAGCCGGTCCTTTCTGCCGCCAGGTGGACGCCCACGGCAACATTCTCCTCAGCACCCTGGAGATCAGGAACGAGACGAGCGGCTCCGAGGTGCTCACGAGCGTGAGCGAGCCCAAGGCCACCATGTACTCGTACGACAGCGCCAGCATCCAGTACCGCAAGCCGCTGAGCAGCCGCGAGGGCTACGGGCGCGCGCCGGACCGGCACGGGGCGCCCGGCAGGGGGCGCATCCGCAGGCGCGCCTCCCAGCTCAAGGTCAAGATCCCCGACTTGACGGACGTGAACTCCATAGACAAGTGGTCCCGAATGTTCTTCCCCATCACCTTTTCTCTTTTTAATGTTGTTTATTGGCTTTACTATGTACACTGAGGTCTGTCCTAACGGTTCCATTTAGACTACTTTCCCCGTGTCTTCTTTTTTAACCCTCCAGGTCCCCAGCAGCGATACTGCTGTGTTTTTTGAGGTAAGAGATTCAGCCATCCAATTGGTTTTAGGTCTTGCATATCAATGTCAATTTTATTACTGCACCATGTTTACTTCAAAAAAAAAAACAACTATTTTTTTCCAGTCTACTGTGGTCCAGGTTATCAGCTCTTTAAGAGCCCTATTAATTGCCATGTTTACAAACAAACACAAAGAGAGAAGTTAGGTACGTAGATCTTTAGCAGTCTTTCCCTAGTTGCCCTGGAATTTTACTGATTAATTTTTTAAATGAAAATGAAAAGAGGACGTCACTGTCCACCTGCACTGCTTCCTGGTAAACTGTAACAATCTCATGCTGCCAAAAAAACACCACAATTTCCAGGATCTCAGAAGAAAACACAAAGCCATTGACAAGTTACAGATTTCCAGGAAGAAAAACAAAAAAGAGCCTAGAAAAGGAAGGAAGACCCTCCCCATCCCTAAGTCACCGAGACTCCCTCGGAGAAGGGATCCTCGGCTCCCTGGAAGCAGAAGGAAGGGTGGGCAAGAGCCAGTCAAGGTTATATACATCCACCTGCCATCTTCACCTCAATGTTACTCTGGATATTCTGAAAACTGCTTCTTTCTCAGACTTTCCAGCAAATTTTACATAAACATTAGAATTCAATTGGTAAACCTGGTAGCCATTGAGAACATTTTTTTTCTCTTTTACTTAAAAATAAGGAGTTTGAAGGGCAATGGTCATTTTTCTAACTGCCCATCTCAAAGGAGCAGTCCTGAACTTGTTTCATTAGCTTGGAACCCCTAGAGGCCATGCCCAGAAGCTGGGCTCTCACTTCATTTCCATAGTGTCTGCTCCAGAGAACAGTGAGAGAGAGGGAGAGGGGAGTGAGTGTGGAGGTGGAGGTGGTGAGAGCTTCAGGGAAGGGGCTGATGAGCAATTTTTGCTTAAGAAAAATATTGCCCTTTCCATGAGGAAGGCAAGATTTATGTGCTGTGAAAGGGTGCCTGGGCAGTTAGCTGAACTGCCAAATCTTAAATCAAATAGTATATATTTCATTGCCTTCCGGAGAGCAGTATCTAATGGTGACAGGCTGGTCACACGGGCCTCAGCCAAGCACTTTATGGCTCTGCTTTCTTTGCTATGCAGTCTAGACAGGAATGAATGCTTCAGGAAATACACACACACCCATGTTGACATCATTCCCCTCTAGATTCCCATTTGAAAGAAAACCTTGAAAGTCACAAAGCCACAAGTAAAAACAATGTCAATGAGAAAAGCACTGAGCCTTCAAACATACGCCCCAGCCCCTGAAGAATGACTCTGTCTCCTCTCATTAATCCCTGTCACTGCTCCTCGGCCTCATCTCTGCTGGTGGCTGCCTCTGTCATCATTCCCACATAAGCGACATCCCTCACTACCCCAACACAATTCTAAACACGTCCAACCAGCTACAGTTGAGATTCTTCCCAAATTATGCCCTTGAAAGCTTTTTGTTCTCTGCCCAAGGATCTAGGAAGTCTATGTGTTAATTTGCAAGGCTGAATAAAACCATAAGTTGAGTAACCAGTGATGTAGGCAATTTGGAGACTGATCCGCAGCTGTGAAATAAGAGTTACGGTAATAATTTGGATGTTGACTACTTTTCACGATCTGGCTTTCTCCATGAGGCCTTAATGAGGGTCATGTTTACAATAGCATCAGCTGCTGGAAATTATAGTCAGAACTGGAAAGATAAGGCTGAATTCTTATGGATGTACCAAAGAAAGGAAGGAGTTAAGAGATATTCTTTTAGAAAGCACGAGGGAAAAAGAATCTCGGTAAATGAAGCTATGGATGAAGATCACATACATTAGTAAGAATATAAAAACTGCTTTATCTGGAAAAAAATGATCTCAATGGTTTTCTGAGAAATTAGTAGTTACAGGGACCAATTTTTCATTTAGATTTTCAGTTGTATTATCACATTCATTTTGACCCTTGGCAGGTTGAGATTCTACGCTGTCTTAATTGCCCAGAGAAAATGGAATGTGGCTGTGTCAGCGACTATAAGGTTCCCATTCCCAGCGACTCCCTAAGAACCACTGTGCACCCATTTATTTTAAACACAGGAAGGGAAATATGGGGACAATAGCTGACAGAAATGAATCATTCTGATGTTGAAGATTTTTAAAAAGCTTTTGAGGATGAAATGATAAATCAGAAAGGAAAGGTCTGTAATCTATGTTCCTTAACTATACAATTTTTCTTCATTTATCGGTTTAGATGATTCTTCTTGAAAAAATGAGAAAATTTGTATTTTTACGATTATTTTTATCTTACCTTCAAAAATCTAAAGATTTTGATGTTGTAGTTTTAGACGTGAAGCATCTTCTGAGAGAAAAAAAAAGAGACCATTTTGAACTCACATCTTCACCTTTGTAAATTGTAAAATTATTAGTCTTGAATCTACCCATCAGGCATATATATCATGGTGTCACTGTATTCCCTTCTGAACAGTAGAGGGGCCACTGTCACTATTATGCAATTTCTATTAAATAGCTGGTTTTTTAGAGTCAATGGTAGCCAGGAAAATGGAAAATCTCCCATATTTCTGGCTTCCTTCTGGACACTTTCTGGCCAACTCTTTCTCTCCTTGGCTCCCCTCTTGGCCAAATTCTCCCCTTCCAGGCTGAATAGTGCATGGGGAAAAAAATCCTTCCTTCTCTAGCTATCTCCCTTGTCTTGCCCAAAATAATGTTTATAAAACATGAACGTTGTTAGACAATCTTTTAAGTATCCTCAAAACTGGGCCCCATTCATGAAATATTCAGATTATCACATTCCAGAGGGGTTACTATTGAACCATTATTGGATTGTTTTCTTTTTACCATGACAATAGCCATAATCCCCTGTATCATCTAAGTGGCAGCAGAGGCTGAAAGTTGTATGGACTCACTCTCTTATGCCACAGTCACTTCCAGGGAACCCCATGTTCACAGTTCATAAACCATGGCATAAACTGTGTCGTAGACCTAACCCGTGTGGACAGACCAAGCAGGAATTTCATCCTTCATGGGAGAGTGCTGACCACCCACTCATTCCTTCCAACCAGGTTCCTTGGCTTTAAATATCAGGGGTGACACATGCATCACACTTAACCAGCTTTTGTGAGGCAAGGAACCAAGCAAAGACATATTTTTGGCTTGAATTATCCAGGATTACTGCCTCTCTTCTACATTGCCAAATAGAAGCAGCAGACTGGTTGAGAATTCTGCTGACTGAATGACAACATATTTTCATACCCGCCATCTTTACTGTGCGTTGTGATCAGTGAAGGATCTTGAAAATGCAAAAAGAAAAAAAAATGTGGTGCAGAGAATAAACTTTGGTTTAAGGGTCCAACGATAGGTTTTCCTTACAAAACATTGTGTACAATACGTAGACAGGTTGACTAAATTCCAACTTTCTAAAATTAATGACTATTTTATAACTAAGACGGAGCTCGATTACAATTTGCCAAATTAGACAAACAAACAAAGATATATTTATAATGCTTCTAGAAGGAAATGATCTCCAAGATTTCTTATATGGACAATTTTGAATAGTATCTTACCAAAGGGTGATGTGCCAACGTTTTTTGTTTTTTATTTTTTCCCAAACAAAGAATAATCAGATAGCCCAGGAGGGTGGAGAGTGGACCGTGCAAGCACTTGCTTATGTTGGTTCAATCAGCAGTTACTGGGATGAGGAGGACAGAAAAATAAATATATCTGTTTCCTAAAAGCAAGCAGTAAACATCAAGGTACATTTGCTAACGGAATGTAGAATATTGTGTAAACTTCCTTGTAAATTCTGTACATAGTTCATTGAACTGTTCCCTGTTGCGTGGTGGTTCTCAGCTTTGGGTGGATGTTTGACAAATCTGAGCATTGTAAATAACGTAAGCTTCTAAGGCATTTGCTTTTATTCATGAAGTGAACCGACCAGTGATTTGGGCCCAAACCAGAACCTTTTTAGCTCTTGCTCTTTATCTGCCATTTTCTGTGTGCAGTTGTGTAACTCTGCTGCAAGCCATAGCCAGGTGTCCGTGATCACTGCCTCATGCTCCTGCCCCACCGATAGGGCCAGCAGCTGCGTGAAGGCTGCCAGCCTGCGGGGCACGGGAACAGCGCACCAGCAGAAACAGGAACTGTAGCAAGCTGCTCCTTGACTGTGTCATGAAGAGTTGATTTGTCTTTATCAGTCATTCATGGCTATTCATATACTGAATTATCTGTGTTGTAGAGGGGTCAGGAATGGAGGAAATGCTCCAAATCCACAGGTCATCCAAAGCCTTGTTTGCACCAACAGCTTTAGCTTCTTCTGACTTCTTCCCTTCAACGGTGTTTCCCAGAACGTCTAATATGGACAGAAGGGAATATGTGGGTTTGATCAAACAGTCAAAGGGCCAAATGATGAGAAGGAACAAAGGAAGGGATGGTAAATGAACTTGATAATGCCAACTGGCCACTTCATTCCTAACAGACCCAGAGGTAACCATGTCATTATTTTTTTAAAGGTAAAGAGAAATACTGGTATAAGCTGAGAGTTAAAACAAGTATTTTTCAATGGAGCATAGGGTATGTATGATATGTGCTAGTTAAACTTAAATGAGAGTCTGGTAATTAAATATTCTCAAATACATTTCTCCCAAGTGTTGATATTCTTGAACAAGTCTTTAGAGTGGTGGGATGTGAGGCCATGAGACGTGTTTCCAGTGCAAACTGCCAGTCCCAAGAAGGGTACTGGTGTTGGCAGAAATTCCGAATAGACAAGTAAGCAGGGACACACACTGATTTTTTAATCATGTTTTAGAGTGGATGATGTCTTAGATAAGTAAGAATTTAGCAAGGTAGGACTTTTGGTGCCTGCATTTTAAGTGCCAAGAGAGTTGGGTGGGCCACCATTATGAAATGTTTGGCTCTAAAATGCCAACATTTCACCATCAATTGAATAGAAAAATGTTGTTGTTTGAACTAATCAAGTCAGTCCATGAGCAGGTCCAGGACACACTGTGCTCTCACCTTAGAAGCTTTTTTAGATGGAAACTAAAGTCAACTAAAGTGATAGAAAATTAAATTGGGGGAGGCTGCAATTCACAAGCAAGCATCCAAAGAGAAGTCCTTGCAAACCAGGAAATACCAAGCTCCTAGAAGGATAAAGTAAGAGTTTTGTATTTGTTATTACTTCGGTTATATAACAATTTCCTATTAGAATTGAAAAGATCTGACAGTTGTTTGCGTTTTTTGTTTGCTTGCTTGCTTTTGGGTTTGGCGGGGTAGGGGGGTTCTAATTGAATAGCTCATGGTTATCAAGGGACTCACACCCATCCCTGAGTGGGTATAGAATTCAGGGGGGCAAGTAGGTGTATCTGAACCATTTGGGAAAGAAAATCATTCGGAACAGTACTCCCTGCCTTTCCTACCCACGAGGCAATAGAAAAGCAAGCCAATAAAAATAAATCAATGAAATAGAGGCCTAATAACATTACTCATTGCCTTAGGTACACAGGGTCACAGATTCACTAGTGAGACAGTTTCCAATGTAATTTTCTATAGGTAGAAATTACAAAAATATGATTGATATGTGTGTCCATTTTGCAAGTTTGGCTTGTGTGAAATACATTACTTCTCCCATCCTCATCGCTTCCCACACTGACTGTAAACCCCTGGCTTCATGTTACCCCCGTGAAATAGATTCCTTGATTCTCCTCTTTCTCGTTTCCAGACCTCCTAAGCTACCTTGCCTCTAACAGCCCAAAGCTTTGGTTTCTGTGGACTTGCATTGTATATATTCAATTGAATTCACTAACACAACACATTTTAATGATTTCCCCCAATTCCCACTCCCATTGCCTTTAAATCAAAAGCCTTTGGAGGCAGGTTGTACAATCACAACCTCCTCTAAATTGCCTTAGGTTATTTTTCTTTTTAGCTTTTCTATCTCATATGTAAAGAGTGCATATGTTTACATAAACCTTCTCTCTGCTAGTTTATTTCAAAATAAAGTGGAGATAAAAGTCATTAACTCAAATCTGTGGAAATTTAATTATCTACAACCAGAGTGTGAAGATAAGGCCAACTCTTTACATCATAGCTATAATATGGTGAATTCCCACACTGTGTCAACTCTTGTTTATCAAATTTGTTTCTTCATGCCCTCCTTCAATCTTAATTGTACACCATGTTTAAATGGATTATTATTTCTCCCATAAGGGCTTATCATTCCAATAGCACGCCACTGGTTACAAACTGGAAAGGAACATCACCCACTTTAGCCTTTGTTTGCCTTCCCCCCATTACAGAATTCTACCTCTTATACATGGCCCCCCCACTGCTCTACAGCCTTCTAGCAGATGTTAAAAATAGCTGGTAATGGAAAAGGTCATAATGTAACTTGTCTAAATGGCCCCACCAAAATTTGTGGAACACCTGTTTCCTCCAGACAGCATTAGAGAATAGAGAGCTCTCTGAACATACGCCAAGCAATATGCCGCCTAACCAGGTAAAGTTAACAGGAAGTGAGCTCACTTCCACGTGGTGAAAAGAGGGCAGTTATAGTGGGTGGAAGACACCTTGGAATTATGATTAGGTACCTAGCCTTTGTTCTGTCTCTGCCACTGCTCATGTGTATGACTTTGGACATGCCACTGGATAACCTCCAAGTTCTCTACCAGAACCAAATTTCAAGGGCAATTTTAGAGAGCTTCATTTGCATAAAAGGTTAACAAAAACATACAGGAGGATGGTGGCCTCCACTAACATAGCCCCACAAATTTAGTTATAATGCTTGTAGAATGTCTTTGAGGGTAAGCCATCTGGTGTCAAGTGAATTGAATGTAATGCTTCTTCATATTCTTTTTAAAAATATGTAGACTATACAGTTACATTTGCAGGGGAGGGTCAGAACAATTTTGCTGTCTTTGTAATGTTTTATGCTACCATATTTCCCTTTCAGAGCATCTTTATGAGAGTCTCAGATAACTCAAGTCAGTGTGATCTGATCATTTTTAAGTCCCTGGTAGATGTGGATGTCTTTAAACCATTCTCTGAAATTCAGTCAAGGAAAAGCCATGAAATGCTCCATTATGGGTAGAAAAGCCAACTTCTAGGCAGCGTCTAAGCCCAAATGCTTTTGCAGAGCCCTGCCCAGTCCAGGTCCCTTTCACCCTCAGTTCTCCCTTCCTCTGCACCCATTATGGTTACAAAGTGGCTACACACACCCTTCTCCACACACCCATATTGGAAGGCAAAAACAGGGGTAAGTGCTGCCTTGGTTCCCTTTTTAGAGCAAGGAAATCTTTCCTCAAAATGCTCCCCAAAGCCTTCCCTTTTATCCCATTGGCCACGGTTGGATTATACTTTCATTCCTCCACCAGTCTGGTAAGAGAAATGGTATTTTCATGATTGGCTTATAACATTGACCCCCCCAGAGCTGCCCAACACCTAAAGAAATTTAACATAAAGAAGAAATAATGGCTTTGGGGTAGACATCCAGTAACTGTCCCATGTCGGTCCAAGGCATCTGAAGACACTTTCCTGTACATAACTTTATTATCTGATCACACTGCAAACCTGTACAATCAATACCAGACAATACCAACATCTGGAAATGGAGGTTCCTACAGGTTACTCAAGATCTGGTAGTTAGTTACCGTTGGCTTGGCTCCAAAGACTAGACTTTTTTCCACTCTATTATATTGTGTGGATTTAATTTTTTTTTAGCCTTGATGATCTAGATTTGCGGTAATTCAAAGAAGAGTAGTCAGTGAGAGGGAAGAGAACAGCTCCCACTTCCAAAAGATAGATACCACGCCCAACATACACTCCGCATTCACTTTGGATTTTTGGGTTTTGTTTGTTTTTTTCCTTCTGCTCTGTCTGTCTCCCACCTGTACACAAAAGCCCTTCATTATTCTCTTAAGAAAAAAAGTATAGGAAGAAAGCTTGCACAGCTAAATGGCCCAAAGTGCAGCCCAGTTCTTTATCACT
Source organism: Galagoides demidoff (assembly GCA_963574575.1). NCBI lineage: Eukaryota > Metazoa > Chordata > Mammalia > Primates > Galagidae > Galagoides > Galagoides demidoff. Next base: position 21,794 of record CAUYQV010017429.1, read on the forward strand.
ATTGTTAGGGGGACCATGGGAATCAGTTTGCATGAGACAGTCCTGCATGTAATTATTCATGAAGCCCCCTCTCACTCTCAAAATTCTCCATTTGAATAATACTTTATATGGCTGCTCTAATTATGGGGTCTTAGAATCTGAAGAGTAGGGGAAGTACTAATAAATTTAGCATTAACACATTGGAGTCTTGGCTCCCCAGTCTGGGGGCAGTCTTCCCATGCTCACCTGATTTCTCCCTGTGCTCCTTAATCAGCTCCAAGCAAGCCCATCCTCAGCCCTTCCCTATATGTCCTTTCCAACAGCCATACATCATCCCACAATGTCCTCACTGCTCTGCCTAGAGTTTCTCATCCTCTTTTCTCTGTCCAGATACTCTTCTACCTACCCCTCCCATTTCTACCAATAGTAGAATGGCCGAGGTCATCCAGACCCCACCGTGAGCGCCCTTCCTCATTCTGTTCCCTGTGCTGCGAGCACTTCCTCAGCTATTGTGTCCACTTTATCCCATAATAGCAGATATTTCATTTGAATATTTCTAATCATTTTGCAAATAGATATTCTTCCCCCCTTAAATAAAGTGTGAGGGGTCCCTAAGAGTAAATGCCCCATTTTCTCATTCTCTTGTTTTGTGCAAAGCACCATTTGCTGTGTTCATAGTCAGGCCTGTAAGTGCTGATCAAACAATCCACAATAGAGACACACATTTCTGTAACTGGTAATTTAAGGATAAAACATAGTACTTGTGGATCAGGTGAACTCTAAACATACCACCTGTTGTTTTAGTCCCATAGCACCTATGCCTACAACCTCCAAATAAATAAAAAGTATAGTCCAAGTTACAGTTGTGCCCAGGGTGGGCCAAGCGCTCACTGAGAGTTTTTTCTACTATGTAGGACTAAAAAGGCTAAATCGTGTTAACAGCTCCACTCTGGAGTCTGCCAGTTCTAGCAGAATTCAATGTTCCACTCTAATTACTGCTGCTTTTCCTTCATGGAAAAAGAAAACTTTTTCTTTTATAGGTTTCATTCCCCCCATCCATGTTGGCCTTTTAAATCAAATTTCTATGGGGTATTTATTCTTAAACCTAAGAATACGCTACATTATTGACAAAATGCTCCATGTGAATTCTAAAACCGTACTCCCAGAGGGTATTGCCCATCAAATTTTATTTCTGCCAAGATTTAAATAAGTTCAAAACTATTCAAGAGGGATGGACGGGTCTCGCAATTCACCACTGCCTCTCAAGCATAAAATAGATGTGCAAGAAAATGCATTTTCTGCCCCACACCACTCCTTTGGAGTGTGAACTTTCTTGTTCTCTTACAACGTACAGTATGTACTTATTTGCATGACAGAAAGATACCCCTTGCAAGCTTTACCTCAGAGTGGCAAGAAGCCATCTCAGTCTTCTAGACAAGGAATTTTCTACTTGATAACCCCCAAATGCACTGGGCTGCCGTGTATAGGCTTCTTTATGTTTTGTTTCTGCTTTTATGAGACAGGGTCTTGCTCTGTCACCCAGGCTGAAATGCAGGGGCCTCATTTAGAGCTCACTGCAACCTCCAACTCCTGGGCTTAGCTACCCTCCTGCCTCAGCCTCCCAGAGTGCTGAGCCACTGTGCCAGCCCTGCTTTTTCCTTTTTTATGCTAACTAATGTTGATCTAGTTCCTATATCTTTTTGAAATACTCACTGGACAAAGCTTGACATTTTGCAACAATGCCTGGGAGATACTTTTAAGGAAGCCCTTTGGTTATTCTAATATCAGGGTCATGGGAACAGAATAGTATGTTTGAGAGCTTTCTTGGGTTCAGAACACCTGGTACGCTCCTAAGCAGGGAATAGTGGTGACTGAATACACAGGGACCCCTTGACTGCCCTGCTCAACTCCTTATTCTAAAGGGGGTCAAATAACCCTCTCAGTAAAAACTACCAAGTGGCGTTCTTACACACCCAAGATGGCTCAAGGCTTTTGGAAATTCCAATGAATGTTTATAAGGATCCACATTTTTTTGGCATTTTTAAATAAATTTTTTCTTTTTAACCACCAGGCAGCATATTGTGCCATCCTGACAGGAGCCTGATGGCTAATGAGAAACAATGTGAGGCTGTCCTTTAAGAGGTCAATGGAAATGAAAACGGAAAAGTTTAGTATTTTTATAATAGAAATAAAACTGTTTTTGAGAGCAAAGCAACCAGGGGGGGAGGGTGGCTTGCTTGAAAAATTCTCCTGGCTGATCATCATCTTTGAATAATTATTTCTCTCCTCTTGGCTTCCCCCATGGGGACTGACCCAGGGCTAGAGACCTTTATACAGTGAGTGAATCAGCAGGTTTGGAAAGGCAGGACCCAGGACCCTAAAGGATAGGTTATCCTGCCAGCAATGGAACACTTCTCTGGCTACCATCTCACCTAAAATTCGACCAAACCCAAAAATCAGCTGTACTTTCCAAACCAATCTCCTGCTACTTTAATTCATAGCATTCTGTACCAAATAGCTGGGGCTTTCCAAAGCTGGTGCTATATAAAGAAAGAAATGCATACCTTCTGTTGCCTCTCAAAATCCGTTATGCTGAACTCACCAAATATGTTAGATGTTAAACGCTTTATTCCTTGTGTTTTTAGACCATGTATCAATTTGCTATCTAGCCTCCTCCTCCCAAACATGATTTAGCTAATTCATAGCCTGGTTAGTATTAAACGATTTTAAATGACACTATTTTAATGCTCTTTTGACATAAGCATTTGCTTTCTTACATGAGCAGATGACACTTTTGTATACCTACCAGACCACTGAGGACGCTCTATGGCAGGAAGGAGTATCTCTGTAAAACCTGTACACTTGTAATGAAATGGGACAGGTTGAACAAATGCCAAGAAAGGAAAAGGTGGACTCCTTACTTTTATAATTCAAGTTTTCTATTTTGTATCAATATATGCTGCATTTTCTGATTGAAATTGCTGTGCTGTCTAATGAAACTTGTGATTTCTCTGTAGTTGCTTTTTACATTGGAAAGCAAAGTGTCATACAGTGTGTGTGCGATCGTACCCCGTTAGGGACTTGAATATTCTCACCAGTTCATTCATTTCTTTTCGTGTGCTTACAGTGTGTAATGATGCGCCTTCATTATCTCAAAAGCTATCTGTGGATAAAATCCATGAAGCCTGTAGACTGTGATTTATACTCACGAAAGATGAAATCGATTTCCCTCTAAGCAGTGAATCAATGATAAGGAAACTGTTCAGTGGCCTCTGATTTCTGACCCGTTTACCCTCATGGCCTTTCTCTAGTCTTAATCATTCCTTGAGTAACCGCATAGTCTTGTAAAAATGCAGAATCAATTCACATGCAGTCAGGTATGGACACAAGAAACTCTTGTGCTCTCAATTTCAGGACTCACAGTACCTAACAGTCACAGACTGTAGTTCACTCAGTATTTTTGTTAATGGTGTGGCTTTGCTATAAAATCAATTGCTGTTTTCTTTGTTTTTTTGGTACTCATTATACAGGATCTTAAATGTCACAGCAAAATGAAAGAACGAAAATACATTTGAGGGCTGGTGTCCAAAGCCATCAGCTATCCTTTCAAAAGTCGTGTGCAGCTTCTGACATGTAGCTTATTGTTGTAAATATGTACGATTTGTGTTAGCTCGCTTATTCCAAAAACACAAATAAAACTTTTTTTTAAATTCAAAATGCCTACATAGACAAAGCTTACTTTGTACTATGTTTTAAGACATGCAAGATTTCAGGCATATCTTTTTATAATCCTTACAAGTGTTTAGAATTTTGAATCTATCATTTGAGAGCTTTTATTATAAAATTTAATACAAAGCTAAATCCCTTTATTTGGAATTCTTTGCGGAAGTATCCAACAATCAAAAAATAAAAATAAAAAGATACCAGCACTTTTCCAGGAGCTTGTTTCTGTACCACTTTGATTTTTTTTTTTACAAAAATATTCTTTAAGATAACATGTCTTACAAACATTTGAACATACGGAGTGTTTATACATTAGGGGAAAAAAAGAAGAAATGAACAGTCTCCTTGTATTAAAAATGATGCCTAAAATTGACTTACAGCATCCATTTGTGAGGTGCATTGTGTCAAATTTCTTTCAAAGTCTCCACTTGTAAATATGGATATTAGAGTTGGCCTCTTTGTCAGCCTTTCTCATTCGAAGACCTCCAATTCTCAAATTTGTCCTCTCCCTTCAGAAAGAATGTGTTGACAATAAAATAATGAACAGACCCAAAGTGTGAAGTTTATTTATGAGTTTATTTATTTATGACTAATTATCATTAGTCAAATAGCTTTTTAGTAAAAGCCTCTTTCTTACCCCAGGGATGACTTGAACATCCATCTTACAAAATAACTGGAAATCACCACGTTACAAGCTGATCCTCAGCCTGTAAGACCTCAGGGATTTTTGAGGCATTCCATATCAGCTACTATTTCCAGCAACATTATGTTATGCGATGGGAGAAATAAATGGCCATCCTGTTTTATTTAAATTTAGAAAACTAGCAAATATACAGGGTGTCCAGAAAGGTCTATGCAATTTAAAATTGAACACTATTTTGAATCGCACATGAACTTCGTGGCCACCCTGCATAGGAAACACAGGTATAATCAGGATTTGCTACGTCAATAAAGAAGCTTAAGCAGGATAGACGTTGAGCATCCAACATTTTCCTAAGCAAAGAGAACTGAAGAGTTTATTAATTCAGCCAGCATTGAATGGCAATCATGCAAGGGCAATGACAGACTAGGGTAAAGATAACAAATATCCATGGCCTCAGAGAAAATTGCAATTTAGATGGGAAGACCAACTAAACCAATGATATTCGGGCATACCAAACATTCACAGTAACCTGCAAAGTGAGTATGAAAGTGTCCAGACATGGGCGGCGCCGTGGCTCAGTGAGTAGGGCGCCAGCCCCAGATACTGAGGGTGGCGGGTTCAAACCCAGCCGCAGCCAAACTGCAACAACAAAAAGAGAAAGAAAGTGTCCAGACAGAACTGGGTAAGTCTCTTGTCATACATGAGATTGCAAGAGAGTTTTGTCCAGACATGTAGAAGTGTGCGGGTTTGCACAGCCACTGTACGGATGCTATCACGAGGGTCCTAGTTATTTCACATCTAATTCCATTGAACCAGATGCTGCAACTACCCAAAGACTAGCACTGTCGAGTCCCGCTTGCCTCCCTTAATCAGTTGTAGGGTTTTTCTCCTAAAATATTTTAAAGCAAATCTTATATTTTGTCATTTTATTTGTATGTATTTTTATAAATTATGGACATTTTAAAAATCTAACCGTAACATCATTACCTTAGCGAAAAATAATAAATTCCTTGATATTTAATGCCCCACCTCTATTCACATTTGTGCAATTGCCCCCAAAATGCCTTCGTACAGTTGTTTTTTCCAACTGATTGTGTTTGGTTATGTGTCAAGTGTTTTTGACTCTAGAACATTTCCCTCTCCCCTTCTGTCACTGACTTGAAGAAACTAGAAATTCCATCTGGTCTCCAAAAGAATGTCCCATGTGCTTCCAGTTTGGCCAATTTTTTTCTGTGGAAAGAGAGTCTTTTGACCCACAAATTAGAGATTTAATTGGCCAGCAAAATGATGACAGAAATTCAGAAAGAGCGCTTCTACCTCCTGAGACCTTGTCCTCAGGCCTAAAGTGTCCCAACAGTACAACAAGGACAATGGGAGTAATGAAACTCCATCGGAACCATGGATAGAAACCAATACATATATCGTAACACCACACACACCCGTTCTCATAGCAGGCCCCAAAGGAGCGGCCTCTTGTCATATTCAGCTGCTTAAAACACTGTCATTCCTGCCCAGCCATTATATAAAGTTAGAGAATTAAGTTTGCAAACTCATCCCCCCCCAAAATGCTACAGCCGTCATTGCTGAATGTGACTATGCTCACCTCTGAGGCGCTCCCCTTGGGAAGCTGTGCCCCAGGGCCAGCACCTAGTCCCCTCTTCAAAGCACATTTTCTAGAATGAGTTCACAAACTTATCAGAGCTTTTAGAATGATAGCTCCAAAGAGTTCCAAAAGTGCGATGGGTATTATCTTGAAAAGATAAAAGTAGACCTACCAAATGACCCAGCCATTTTATTGTCAAAGTACTTCCTCAGAAGAAAGCCTATGTCCATTCAATGTATACAAAAATGTCCATAGCACTCTGAGTATCATAATCACCAAAAAGCTGAAACAACCAAAATGTCCATCCACAGGTGAATAGATTAAAAAAATACTTATGACAGAGCTTTACAACAGAATACTTCTCAAGAATAAAATGAATGAGCTCCATGCCCGTAGCCCAGTGGTTATGGTGCCAGCCACATACACCAAAGTTGGCAGGTTCCAGCCCAGCCTGAGCCTACTGAACAACAACAACTACAACCAAAAAATAGTGGGGCACAGTGGCAGGCACCTGTAGTCCCAGCTACTTGGGAGGCTGAAGCAAGAGAATCACTTAAGCCCAGAGTTGGAGGTTGCTGTGAGCTGTGATGCCACAGTACTTTACTGAGAGTGACATAGTGAGACTCTGTCTCAAAAAAAAAAAAAAAATGAATGAAATGAATGAACTACTGATATAAGCAACGTGGATGAAACTCAAATGATGCTGAAGCCGGAGTTTTTACAATAGAGCATACTCTGCATGATTCCATCTGTACAAAACTCTCAGCAGTTACCTGCAGAGGGTCGGGGCAAAAACTACAAAGGAACAGGAAGAAACTTTCAGGAACATCCACTGTCTTAATTGTGGAGATGCTCTCCATGTCCACGTTAAAGCTCACCAGATCACAGGCCTTAGCATGTGCAGTACGGCCACACCAGCTGGACCATAAAAAAGCTGTGGATATGCTAACGGAGAGTTGCCACACCGTGAGAGGGAGACAGCGCACAGGAAGATTTCTTCCCTCTAATGGAGACGGTGCATGGAAAGCTGAGATTCTGAAGATGTCTCATGATGACTACTCAAAGTGTTGGTCTACAACGTCTTACTGGTCCATGACGGCACAGGAACTTGCACAAGATAAATCAACAACCACACTACACACACTGTTTACTTCAGCTAATAAAGTTTCAAAACCAAAACTGCTTGACGAAGAAAGCAGTAGATTGATGAACATTCTGGCCCAAGCTTCTTATTTAATCACCAACCTACCACAAGCAGTTCACAGACAAGCGCTGGCTTACAGACACATTCTAAGTGGCACTGTTGAGATGGCACACTGGTGTTTATTAAAATCCTCTAAGCCTATTTTCATCTGTAGGATGAGAATAGTAGTAACTGTTCTGGACACCTTGAAGAATAGTCTCCTGCTCAAGTAAGTCATAAAGCTTACAAATGGCAGACACCAATTAAGCATGCATTATTGACTACTGTACAAAGTCATTTCAAATAAAGCAATATATAAAAATAAGACTTTTTATTAGTTCAGAATGGTTTTAAAGTTAACTGAGGTTACAAATGGTTTGTTTTCTAATGAATTTGTTAATATCTAAAAAGCATTAAATTCCATATTAAGAGTTTATAACGAAAATGGACCTGTATAGCCTTACTTGATATCTGAATATATCCACCACACAATGATAACTTTTCTTGTCATCAGAGCAGTCTCCCAATCAGACCCAGGAACGCAGAAGCAATAAGTGGTATTTTCATGTTTCATATTCTAGATTTTGGTTTCCAGAATTCCTAAATTCAAGACTGTTCATATAAGTTTGGGAGTATTTTTTCTTGTTCATGTCTGATGAAGAGCTATTCTGTAAGACATTTTAATTGTATGATCTTTCCTTTGAAGTATGAGAAAGATACAGACTCTCCTGAGTTATATATGCAGGTTATACATTTTTTTAAAAAGTTACTCGTAAAAAATATCACAAAAGTTATATATCCATAACGTATGTCCCTGCTAGTCACATAATTCTTCAAGCAAGGTTCAACTGTATCTGTGCTTTGTATGTTTACATTACATTTAGGACTTATTTTTCACTTTCAATAAAAGTATATCCTACGCATCTACACAGATCTTGCAAGTATTTAATAAATGAGGCGAAACAATCATCATGAAAATATAAACAGCTTCTGCAGATTTTTCATCTTCCATTTTCTGCATTTCCTGTCAACCGTGTAATTTCCTGTTCTTTAGAGATGCTGATAAATTTTGATCTTTGTGTTCTCACACTGCTGCTTCTCAGCCCGCTGTCACAGACAACACGTGGCAGGGTTTCTGAGCCCAGAATTCATTCTGTCACATCAGCTGTAGCAGTGAAATCGGACAGCATTGATATTCATCAGTTCTGGTTATTTCAACTGCCGGACCACCTGAAAACACAATTGGGAGGGGGAAATATCAGGTTATACCAGACAGATGCTGATCTATACTAAATAAAATGCTTTGAAATCTCTGAAGAAGAGCTAAAGAACTCCTAACCGGCGAGGCCAGTGCACAGCAATTGATGGCACGTTCCTGCCAGGTGGATGGTTCGGAATCTGTTAGCATTTATACCAGGCCCTGCCACGCGCCCCGTTCACACATTTCACCCCATTCAGCCAGGCTGGAGCCACCAGTTTGGTTACTGGTCACGTGGACCAGTTGTCAAGGCATTAAATTATTCAAGCAAGTTCAGAGTATGAAAAGAAGCTTGTGTTTATGAGGGTTTTTTAAAGGCAGGATTAAGAAGACTGATTTGTGGCAAGAAAGGCTGGTAAGAAAACCTGAGACCTAATCGCTGAGCAACACTGAAGGGACATTCACACACGAAGACAGTTACTTTCATTCCTTCCTCACAGCGAGTTTCTACCGTTACTATTATTAGACACTCCGCTGTAAATGTAAAATTTATGGAGATTCATTAGTTTTATTTTGTCATAATCAAGACAAGCCATATTTTTTCTCCCATACTTAAAGAATTATAAAAGCAATTTTCTATTATTTGTCCAGTTAAATAAGCCATTTCTTTTCAGGATCATCATTTTTTTTTATCATAAAAATTCTTTAGAATCAATTAATTCCATGGTCTCAAGCTAAAAATTATATTTTTAATCATTGATGAGCACTAATGAAAAACAAATTCAGCTGCTAGACTAACACTATTATTCCTTCAAAAATAACTGCTCAGAACTAAGGAAATAAACGTGACAAGTTGTAACTAATATTTAAAGCCAGAGATCAGAGCATATTAACCAAGTATTTTCTGTATTTCATAAACTATCAGGGGGAAAAAAATAACATTAGTAGTGAACTTATTATAAGTTTTTCTTAAAGGGCTCTAGGAATATCAATCAAAACTTAAACATTTAAATCAGATGACAAAGGCAAACCCAGGACCTTATTAGCTGCTTCCAAGGAACTGATCAGACTCTGCAGCTCTTCTTTACTCATTTCAACAGAATACGGTTTTACTTCACCATTTTCTTTGACATCGAGATGAAGATTTAAAAGTGGCATTTGTAATGTCGCAATCTTGTCACTGGAAAGTGCAAGCTGTTTAAAACGAGGAAAAGAGTAACTAATAAGTAGTAAAAAGAGCTATGTCAAATATGCACCAGAACTTAGTACATTTTCCTGTTTGCTGTCAAGTACAGGGAAAGATAAACACGGTTTATAAATTAAACCATGTTTAATCTTCAAATATTCTTCACATATGCAAAGAAGGGAGGAAGTGGGTAGGAAAAAAGATAACCTGTCAGCAGTACTGTGTCAGAAACAGCTAGGTCAGGGTCACACCTGGAAAGTACTGAATGGACCCAATGCAACAAGAAACACAGAGAATTCTTAAGGAGGACTGAAGACCCCCAGGAGATAAACATCACATATAAAAATAAATGAGACTAAAAACTCTGTAACCTCTCAGGAATGACATGCTTAACTCATGAGCAACTACCTACCAAACTACTGACAAGCATGTTAGCAAGACCTTCAATTAGCGCCACTCAAGAATAAAAACATGGCCCATGTACCTCACTTCTTGGTTTCGTCTGTGAAGTTTATCCTAGGGGAACTGGAAGAACCAAATATTTTTGGTACTAATACTTTTTTAAACAAACACCATAGCTTCACTGGCAGACAGCAAAGGGAAATCCAATTTTCCTGGAGTCTGAGCCAGAAACCCCCACAATAAGAGCATTTTGTTTACAGCGCTACCACTTGTAAACCATGACTTATGCCAAGTCACCTTCCCGCACAAAATCCCTCAAAGTATCTCCCTTGTGGTGAACACACTACAGAATCAAATCTTCACCCATCTCCTCCCTTCTCTCACCCCAAAGTGAGACTCGTAATATCTCAGATTTTGAAGTATCACTTTCAGGGTGTCCACCATAGGGATGATTCTTCCCCTCAATCTTCCCAATAAATGGTTTCTCAGCCTATGCTTGAGTATCACTAACGGTACCTCAAGAAAGGGTTAAAATCCTTTCCAGATACTTCTAGTTGTTAAAAAGTTCTTCCCTAGGTTAAATTCAAATCCATCTTTTGCAAATGATTTACTGAGCCTTTCTCCTAGTCTCTGGAGCCACGAAACTTACGTGTTTCCCCCCCATCCACACGACCTCTGGTCTGTCACAGTGTCATGCTTCTCCTAGGTTTCATCTTTCCCAGAAGCATGGTCTCAGTGTTCCAAAGAAATTTCACCTACCATGAGTTTAAGTTCTTGGTCATTCTTTTCTGGTTGGGTTCCAAAACAATTATAAACTAACTGAAAAGATGTAATGGTTGGACAGAACATATTGGAACTATCTCTTCCCTGAAGAAGTGCATTTTTAACAACAAAACACAAGAGTAACTCGACATCAGTCACGCTCCATGAACCAAAACTACTAATATTTCTCATGCCTACTACATGGTATTAATCTCCCCCTTATCTTTTACATTTATGAAAATATAAAATCTTTATTTAAATTAAAAATCCTTTACTTAGGTTATCCCTGATTGAATTATTTGATTTAGTCTATCATTGCAACTGGCTATAAAATAATTTTAAATTTTGATTACATATTTATATTACATTTTTATTATATCTCAAGTTTTGTATCACCTTCAGATTTGATAAGCACAATATTCATAAAAATGTTACAGAAGACTGGACTAAGACAGGAACCTTCTTAGCTAACACAAATTTATGCCTTTGGGTGGGTATTTACCCAATTATAAATCCACCTGCTATATTATTTTCCCACATTTTTTTCTACTTAATCCACAAAGACAATATAAGACATTTAATCCAGGGTCATGCTAAAATCAAGAAAGAAAATGTATTTGTTTTCTCTTCATCTACCAAGGTAGATACCATATAAAGGACAAAAAGTTGGTCTGAAATTGTTCCTTATGAACCCTACTTGCCATGAGTCTCCCTTCAAAATGTTTTCAGCACTTATGCTTTCATAACATATTACAGATTTTCCTCCTAGAAGCAGAATCACATTTACCAAACTCAAGAAAGCTATAAAGTCTAAAAAGCAGTAGCCAAAAATACAAGTTGGCTATATACTAATCCACCATTTATGACATTTAATGATTTACAGGTCTAGTTAAAGTTACCAGTGTAATGTTCTTATACACAGGATGTGGATGTTTGTAGCGTAGTTATATCCAAGTCAATGCAGAGAATTTAACAGGTCTTTGTTATTTATTTGAGACACTATATTCTCAAAATAACAAATCATAGATACATACTATTACAAAAAAGAAGATTTCTCTATATCCAAACAACGAAATTCAAAACACACATATCCAGAGACAGATTCTCACCTTTAACTGCCAATCAAAATCCTGGAGCTGTGCCGAGGAAATATCAATGACTTCTCCTAACAGAGCCTGCTTGAGCTCCTCTCTCCTACTTTTCAAGCATTTCATGATTGCTTCTTGATGAAATGAGTTCACCTGATTCAACTGCTGAAGTATCTATGAAAATAAATGGTTAAAAAATAAACAAAAGGGACTTTCTATTTAAAATGTAAACGCATAGTTCCACTCTCCTCTCACACACCCTTTAAAGACAGCAAAAGAAAAGAAGACAAATACTCCTGTCACTACCAAAAAGAATGAGAACAAGTAACCAGCAAATAGGTTTTAAGAAATTTCTACAAAACGAAAAGTAAAGGAAAAAGAGTGCCTGATGAAGCAGCATTAAGTGAGGATACCCAGAGAGCCCCTGAGTGGTCCAGCAGCACAGGCGGAGGGTCCCCAGTCCTGCAACCAGACCCTTCCTGCTGCAGACAGGATGCTCAAGGGAATGCTCACTAGAACATTTTGGATCTTCTGGTAGGTATAATGCAAACATTCTAAAATATGAAAAAATCCAAAATCTGAAATGCCGCAAGCATTTCAAATAAGGGATGCTCAACCTGTATCGTTACATTAGACAATAAAACCCTGGGTAATAAGTATTACAAGAAATACAGAAGGATGGCAAGGGTGGAATTCAATAGAAATGCAAAGCAATCATGAGTCTGTATGCACCTAACAGCATAATTTTAAAATATCTAGAGCAGCAAACTTGGCATTACTGAAAAGAGAAATGGATAAATCTACACAACTCTCAGTAACTGGCATAAAGAGACAAAGAAATTGGTAAAGATGTAAAAGAATTGACAAACGCTTTCTCCTTAACCTGATCAGTATGGAGAACATACACCAGCAACTGTATAACTGTAAAATACACATTATCTTCAAATGCATGTGGAACATTCACGAAATGTACCATATGCTGAGCCATTGTAGCAAATCATGACAGATCTCAAAAGACTGAAACAATATTGTTTACATTTTTACCCTGTGCAATTGGGTCATAACTGACAAGAAAAGACAACCAAAAAATTTCCAAATAGCCAAAAATTAAGTAATGTAGTACTAAATAGAGCAAACAGAAAACACAAAAAAAGGGAAACAAAGCCCAATTCCTTCTACAAGGCCAGAAAAATACAAGAGTATTATAGGGGTGGAAAAAAATAGGCCAATATCACACATATACACGTGCACAAGTCTAAAACAAAATACTGGTAATCTAAATCAAGAAATATATCACATCAAAGATAATCCCACATGATCAAGTGAGGTTTATTCTAGTAATATAGGTTCAGAATTATATTTAAAAATCACATTAACAAAATAAAGGAGAAAAAATAAATTCAGGAAGAAATTCTCAGCAAGTTAGGACTGTAGGAAACTTCTTTAATCTGATAATGGATATCTTTTTTTATTTTTTTTATTTTTATTTTTTTGAGACGGAGCCTCAAGCTATCCCCCTGGGTAGAGTGCCATGGCATCACAGCTCATAGCAACCTCCAACTCCTGGGCTCAAGCGAGTCTCCTGCCTCCGCCTCCCAAGTAGCTGGGACC
>CAUYQV010017430.1:0-46781 GCA_963574575.1 Galagoides demidoff
CCAGAGCAGGGCCGCCGGTCCAGAGAACATGCACCCCACAGGGGTCTGCTTCTGTCTGTTTTAAGTGCAGAGCACATGGTACAAGATAAAAATCAAAGCACACATTGTTACATGCTGTTGTCCGCCAGACTGTGTTACACTTGGCTGAATCAGAGAGTGATATTCTGTGTGTGTGTTGTCTCTGCAGGTGCTACGTTTTCAAGGAGAGAAGTGTTCAGGATGGGCAAACCTGACTAATAATTGTGAGGTGTTTATTTGCAAACAGACAGGTGTTGGCAGCACAGAATCCAAAGGAGAAATTATTGCATTAGAGACGTGCTGTGGGATTTGGGGCCTTGAAGATTTTCCTTACAGATTCAGGTCTTCTAATATTTTTTTTTCCCTTTTGGAATTTCAACATTTTATTTATTGGTAAAACAAATAACACTGTCTAATAAACAGTCAGACTTTGTGTTGAGTTGTGCTTCCCCCTTGTTATAACTGGTGCTAACTAATGACTTTGAAACACAAGAGGATGCTTAGGTAATGCTGTTTGCCATCCCCTCAGCAAAGTTCTCCTCTTAGGATCTTTGCACATTCTTAACTGTTTAACTGCCGGCCACCTGTACGGAAATCTAACTCCCAGAAGCTAGGGTCATGTCATTTAATTTTGTGACCCTGCTCTCTGACAAGGTGGTTCATACATAGTAGGCTTTCAGAAAATATATAATGAATGAATTATATTATTTTTACTATTTGTCCGATATGGTTTTGTATTTTAAATATTTACAAGTTTCATCTTTACGTGTGAAATGTAGCATGAAGCTCTGTTAGCTAATCCCTGTCTTGTCCAATAATGTAATAAAAGAAAGTTTTCCTCTAGGAAGGTTTTCAACTATAATTCTTTAATGATTATAAGGCTCATCAATAGTGAAAACTGATAATCTTATTTTATGTATGTACTATATTCAGAGTAAGAGATATAATAATTTTAATTAATATAGTTATTATAGAGCTAAGGAGAAAATTGGATCTTTTAGTTTTTAGGTATGAGTTGCTTGATTATATATTTTAAAAAAATATGATGATGTTTCAAGAATCTTTTCCTTAGCATTAAGATCAAGGGTGGAAGTATCATAATCACTGTCATTATCCAATTCATTCTTTAAGAATTGGCCCTTAATTTCATTAATTAAAGCAGAATATTATTTCTTTTTTTACATAGTTGGCATTTGAAATAATTGGTTTTTTTTGTATTCTGGCATGTTAGAAAGTTATACAACCATTTCATAAATGATTACATGCCTTTGTTTTTATTTAAAGCATTTAGTTTGTGTCTAAGTTTTTCTTGCTAGAAATGATATAGTTGTGTGTAATAGGACTTAAATGAAGAATGTCTAGATTTTGAGTTTGCAATAAGTTAGGGTTTTAATCTTTTCATCATTAATATTTCCACTTTGCTAACTTATCTGGCCCCTATTCTTTTGCACTTGCATTTGTCACTTTTAAAACAACTTGTGTATTTGGAGATGTCCCCATATGCCCACCTTGGAGCTGTGTAGATGACAAACCTGGAGGAGTGATCTTAATTTCTTTTCTTATGTCTGTTTTTGGTATTTTTCATTTCTAAGACAATTGTTTAGTATGCAAATCACAGACTCAGAGAAGTTGTATTTTAAGTGGGGCTTAAATTTGTGAATTATTTTCAAATATCACAATTTCTATAAAAACAATATTTTTATGTATTTTTTATTAAGTCGTCTGTACATAGATCATAAATACATTTATGCCTTTATGGGATTCAATGTGTTGATTATTTGTACACATTGGAGTGCTGACATCCTACTAATCAACATAGCCTTCACTTCATTTACTCAATTACAGGATTGAGACATTTGTGTTCTACACCTGAACACAGAACTTGAAGAAAACGCCTTCTTTTTTTTTAATTTTAATTTTAATTTTATTATTATTATTTTTACATTGATACAGTCATGGGGTACAATGTGCTGTTTTTATATGCAATTTGAAATATTTTCATCAAACTGGTTAACATAGCCTTCATGTTGTTTTCTTAGTTATTGTGTTAAGACATTAATATTCTACGTTTAAAAACATTCACATGTACCCTTATAAGATGCACCATAGGTGTGATCCCACCAATCATCCTCCCTCCACCCATCCTCCCCCCTCCCCTTCCCTCCCTTTCCCTTCTCCCCATATTCTTGGGCTATAACTGGATTATAGCTTTCCTATGAAAGCTATAAATTAGTTTCATAGTAGGGCTGTGTACATTGGGTACTTTTTCTTCCATTCTTGAGATACTTTGCTAAGAAAAATATTTTCCAGTTCCATCCGTGTAAATATGAAGGAGGTAAAGTCCCCATCCTTCTTTAGGGCTGCATAGTATTCCATGGTGTACATATACCATAATTTATTGATCCATTCGTGGGTCGATGGGCACTTGGGCTTCTTCCATGAGTTAGCAATTATGAATTGGGCTGCAATAAACATTCTGGTGCAAATATCTTTCTTATAATGTGATTTTTGGTCTTCTGGATATATACCTAGTAGAGGAATTGTAGGATCAAATGGTAGGTCTATTTTTGGTTCTCAAAGTGTTCTCCAGATGTCTTTCCAAAGAAAACGCCTTCTTTCCGCAGTGTTGGCAGTTTTCTAACTTTGTCTATGAGATTAGGTATTTCTGGGACTAGAAAATTGTTATGTCTCTGTGTTTAAATAAGAGAAAACAACTGGCTGTGATTTTGTACACAGACAACTGAGAAGTAGATTTGAACAAATTAGGAGCAAAGAACATTTGCCTTCATGGTTTAAAGAATCTTTAACCCACACTCTTCTTTCTTGCCTTTTTGTATCTATTATGAGCTTTTTATTATTATTATTAGTTGTTGATGTGTGATTATTATTGTTATATTGCATATCCACAGTGGAAAAAAGATTAGCAGAGTATAAAGTGAAAAGTTAAAGTCTCCCTCACACCTGATTGCCCTATCATTCTATTCCACAGAGGTAATCAGTGTTCTTAATAGATTCTTATCTATTCTAATGGAAATTTTATGTATCTATAAGATAGCCATGTATTTTGTATGGGCTATCTTAATTTCCATTTTTCTTACTGTATATGGTGTTTGTCAGGCTAGTGTTAATGAACGCTGGATTTTCAGTGTCCTGTTTTTAAAGCATCGTGAAAGTTTGATATTTTTAACTTATGTACCATGAGTAGCAGCGGCAGGGGTAGCACCGCCTAGAGCCTAAAGGTGGTCCCTAGTTAATCCTATCACTCCCTATAGAGAAAAGACTTCTTTTATTTTTGTCAGGTGAAATCATCACATTTTCTGGTCTCAGGGATTAATTCATTTACCAGCTTCTCAAATAGGGAAGCTAAATTTTCTTAGATACATCCTAGGTAACTGAATTCTCCGAACTTAGAAATACATACAATTCTTACTCGGAAAGTCGTCCTAATTGGATCAAAGGGTTAAATGGATAATAAGGCTATGAAGAAAGAGCTGTCACTGAGGAAACAGAGCATCTGCTGTTTATCTCCCAGATTGATGAGCACAGCTCCGTTGGAAGAGTGAGTGCTAATTAACTCATTAAACAGTTCCCACTGTGATTCCTCCATGTAAGTTTGGGCTAAACTGACGTTTAGAGACTTAAAATCTAACTGTAGAAGCTTATCATAAGCTCTTGATAAAACTTACAGAGATATTAGAGAAATTTCTTAGGCCATGCAGTAGGAAGGAAGCAATATAAAGCTAAGGGCTTTTCTTGGGCAGAAGATACTTTAGAAATTATTTTTAGCTAGGTTTTTTGAACGCTAATTCAAATGACCAAGGTGAGTTAAAATTGCATTATTTTATTAATAAGAGCCTCTGTTTCTTGTGAATTTGCATCTCTGTCCAGTCTAGTACAATCCACCCAGAAAGCACACTGATCGTGTGTTCTAAGGGTAACACACACTTAGCAAACTGCGTTTAAAAAAGAAAAGATAAGAAAATACTCTGCTGTGAAGTGAGTATTGTGTAGATCAGAATGGTGGCCCTGTTCTCCAGGGCACGTATCATACTGTCAATCAGAATGACGGAGGCACGTGACCCTGCCGCAAAGCCTGCTGTACCTCGCAGTGTGGTGAGTGTTCCCACTGAGCGCACCCTGCATTGCTGGTGAAACTTGCTAACGCCCTTGGTTGCACACGTCTTGGGATACAGAAATTACAGTGTGTGGCTCTGTACCTACTCCTGCCTTAGAGGGAATTATTATTATTCTCTGGTCTTCCCCACATGACCAGGGGAAGAATGACATTGAAGACTGATCAGTTTTCAATTTTTTAGAAAAGGTCCCCAAAATATCCATGTTTTCTGTGGGTATTAGCTACATAACAGATCATCAGCCTTATCCAGGGGACAGTAAATAAATGTGATCAGGAGCTTAGAGTAGATAGTCAGAGAATGGAACCTACGCTTTATCACTCTTTAGCCGTGTGACCTTGAGAAATCATACCCTCTGCTGAGTATTCTTCTTCTTCACCTGGGTCTGCAAAATATGGATTCTTATATCACCTCATAGAGGATTGTTGTGATAGAAGATGCTCATTAAATGGTACTCATTCCTAGGAATGTGCATAGTAATAATGAACTATTTTCCATTTCTTACAGTGTAGCATAAGGGGCTTAAGTTAAAGGTGAGACGTTCTTATCATGAGGGTTAATAAATGGAATTTTCCATGAAAATTTTTAAACAAGTGATGTTTATTTATTCTTTGTACTTATGTGCTTCAGTATTGCTGATGTTAGAATTTAAGCTTTTAGATGCTAAGCACGACATCAGGGAACCATTTCCAATGCCAAATGTGAGTAGAAAAATGTGATCTGTTATGTGATCTAAATGACCTTTAATGCAGAAGCATTTTATTGAAGGCTTAAATGTATTTCTGTACAAAGTCAAAACAACTGGTTGAAAATGACAAATTTAGGTAAATTCAGCTTTGAAAAAATAGCTGCAGTTTTGCAGCGTTTCCCCTCTGTGTCCATGGAAGGCAGGGCCGCGTAATCAATACACCAGGGGCTGGCTGGCACCGTGCGAGGAACATTTGTCAGTTCCAAGTTCAGCTTGGCAACAGCAATATGTAGGACTTACTTATTTTTCCTCTTCTTCAAAAAATAGGTCTATGTTTCTGAGATATTTTCAAATGAACAAATGCTGCACTGAATTTACATGATTGTTCATTGTTTAAAACGGAAAAAAGAAAGGAGCAATTGAGCACAGTCATTAAGTCGCCACTAAACGAGTTTAATTCTTCACAATCCTCCCTTCTTCACGCCTGTAGTCTGCGTCTTCTTATCTCTTTCTCTTGTCCCCAATGTCTACACATCCTGATTTTAATATCATTCTAGAAATTTATCATGAGTATATGTAGTTTCTGAACACAGCTGATGCTCAATAAATGTGTTTTGAGAAAGGGTCTCCTTCTGGCTGCCACATACTACAAATGTCCTACCCAGTGATCTCAGTGAGATCAAATATTTCTTGTTCTACCAGGATTTGAAAATCAAGTCCTGTTTTTTGCTCATTCACATTATGAAAGAATTTCTTCTTTGAAAAAATGTCTCAGACTTTTGAGAATTTTTTTTTTTAATTTTGGATATTGAGAGTAGAATATGGATTTGTAGAGCATATGAGTGTGGCATGTATGTTTTTAAAAAAGGATGGGATTTGTAGCTCTAAAATATGTATAAGGGCACCACGAAGGAACAACTTTTCAAGCACCACATTCTGTTCCATAGGAAATATAATTACCTGTATAATGATCTCCTAATAAACTTTTCAATGCCTTGACTATGACAGCAAGAGTAGAAATCGAAAGTAAATATTGAGTTCAATGTCTCTCATGTATAATCACCAGCCACTTTGATGAATGCAAATCCAGATCAATATATTTCTAATACAAAAAACTAAAACTGAACTGTTGTCGAGTACCTATGTAATAAACCAGTTGCTTAGAATGCTTAATGAAATATTATTTAATAAAAGTATTCTCATGTTACAGAGAGTACAAAGTCCTGCCTTAATGTTGTAAAATTAAAATTCCATGAAATGTTTTATGAGTAGAAGATGTGGATGGCATTTGCTTTTGTGTATATAGCATTAAATGTACAACTACAAAATTGGACTCTTCAGATGTTGCAAAGAAAAACACAATAAATTTGATAGAAAAAGGTCAATACCTCTTATAATTAAGGAAATTGAAGCTAAAAAATGAGTTGCAAACCAAATTGGCAATGGTGCAGTAAATTTTAATGCCTGATATTAGGTAAAGACCAGACTGAGATAACTGTATCACACCACAGATAAGAATATAAATTGGTACAAATTTTCTGAAGTGTTCAGGAATGTATTTGGGGAGGCTTAAAATGTACCTAAACTGCCAGACTATGGATGAAGACTTTCCTTTACACTGGAAACTATCTAATTGTTTAAATCTAGCATACTGGTTAACGAAATTCATTTATCATCTGGAAGCAAGATGGAGGCCAAGTAACAGCTTCTTTGCAACTGGAAGCAGTGAGATTGGGGAGAGAAGACTCTAGGCATGTCTGGCTTGTGGGCTCTGCCTTAAAAGCATCCCTTTGGGGATGCAGGGAGACAACAAGAGACTTCTGGACCCCAGGAGGAGGACAAAAGCAGTGGAGAAGTGGCAAGTGGTTGTGAATGGGCCACCGCAGCTGTAACTACAACAGCAGAGAGATTGCAGACAGGGCAATAGCCTACCCTGTAGGTTGTATTTTTTGTTTGGACTTGGGCACTGAGTTGATTTACCTTGGGAGAACTTGGGCAAGAATGCTGGTGACTTTAAGCATTGTCTAGAGAACAGGACTGAGCTACTTGGTCGGAACAGAGCTAACATTGTTCAGCTATGGACCACGTGCAGCCACTGTGAGAGAACTGCCCTTGCAGGGTACCGCTCAGGGTCACAGAGTGAGGCTTAGGCTGGGAGACCATGGGCAAATGATCTAGTGACTGTGAGCAGCGCCAAAGGCTGGGGTGAGACGCAGGGGAAGAGCGGAACTTTCAGTGTTTGGCAGAGGGAGGGCTGCCTTGCAGCTTTGGCCCTCAGGGGAATAGAGTGAGGCCAGTTTGGCATACTGGATAAGCAGATAAGTGGGCAGCCATTTCAAGAGAGACCCCAGGTAAAAGTGCTTTCCTGCAAAAGCTTCTGCTTAGCCAAAGTTAACAGTTTAAATAGTGTCTTTTAAGCACACTGAGGAGAGATTCAGGCTCTCAATCCTATAGGGTTTGAGGGCAAAATAGTCAGCAGAGGCCTTCATCTCCATCACATACAGTTGTATCAGACAATACAACTTGTAGCCCAGACAATATTCAGCAAGATATACATATGTATATATGTATATATATACACTTTCTTTAATTTCAACATTTCCTCCCTAGATTTTTCTTTTTTTTCTTTCTTCATTTTTCTAGTTTAAATATAATTTTCCATTGGTGACTTCTTTAATAATAAGAACTTCGTTTTTGCTAGTGTTTCTGATCCTATTATTTGGTTTTCTCCTAATTTTATCCTGTAAGGTCTTTTGTTTGTTTTGGTTTGATTTATGGTAATTTTGTCTTTCCTCTCTATTTGGTGGAGTTGGGGTACCATGTCTACTCAGGCTGGTAAAGAACAGCTGACCTTAAGGGAACCACCCAACCCAAGACCCGCAGAGGTTGGGGGATCTTAAGGTGTGGGTCAAAGTACCCTACTGTACACCTTTATTACCCCTGTTTCCCAAAGTGCCTCTTTTATGTTTATTAGTATTCCCTTTTACTCACACTCTCTCCTTTTTGTTTTTCCTTTTTAATAATATTTTCCCCCTTCTTGCTCTTCAATCTTTTCATCCTTTTAGTCCTGTACCAAAAGGACTCATTGAAGCCTTAAGCTAGAGGCACAGTAACTTAAAGAGCAAGAGAAAGTGAAAGGAAACTTAGGGCAAGGAAACAGATAAAAGAAAACACTCATGATGAAATCAACAGAAAAATCCTGGCAACATGAAAAACCAGTCCAGAGCTACTGCCCCCCCCCCCAAGGTGTCCCTGGTGTGGCTACTGCAGAAGATTCCATCTATAAGGAAATGTTAGAAATGAAAGAAGGGGAATTTAAAATACAGATGATGAAACCAATGAAGGAAATTGTTCAGAAAGTGGAAAATAACCAAAAGGAAATCCAAAAACAGAATCAAATAAGAGATAAATGATATCAAGAATATTGAAAGGATATAGCAGAGCTGAAGGAACTGAAGCAGTCAGTTAGGGAACTTAAAGAGCAATAGAAAGTATCAACAACAGATTAGACCAAGCAGAAGAAAGAATCTCAGAGGTAGAGGACAAAGCTCTTGAAATAACTCAGATAGTTAAAGATTCAGAGAAAAAGAGAAAGAAAGCAGAATGTTGACTGACAGAATTATGGGACTTTATGAAGTGCTCAAACATACGAGTTATAGGTATCCCAGAAGGGGAAGAAGAATGCCCCAGATGAATGGAAGCCATACTAGAGATTATTATAAATGAAAATTTCCCAAATATCACCAAAGATTTTGACATACTCTTTTTAGAGGGATATCAGACCCCAGGTCACCTCAACTCAAATAGAGCTTCTCCAAGTCACATTGTGATGAGTCTGTCCAAAGTTAAGACAAAAAAAAAAAGGATTCTGCAAGCTTCCAGGAGTAAGTGCCAATTGACTTACAGGGCAAATCCGTCAGGGTGACTGCAGACTTCTCTAGTGAAACTTTTCAAGCCAGAAGACAATGGTCATCTACCTTTAATCTACTTAAACAAAACAATTTCCAGCCCAGAATTCTATATCCTGCTAAGCTAAGCTTTAAAATTGACAAAGAAATCAAATATTTTACTGATATGAAAACATTGAGGAAATATGCCACAACAATACCAGCTCTATAGGAAATACTTCAACCTGTTCTACACACTGACTATCACAGTGGACCATCAGCAAAGTAAGCACCCAGAAGTTAAAGAACAGGACCTAGTTCCTACAATGATTCAAAAGCTAGAACTAAGCAATGGACTTCAATAAAATAAGATGAGTAGAATGCTACCACATTATCTCAATAAATGTGAATGGCTTGAATTCTCCACTGAAGAGGCATAGACTGACTTATTGGATTAAAAAACACAAGCCATCCATCTGCTGTCTGTAGAAAAGACACCTATCTTCAAAAGACAAATTAAAACTCAGAGTTAAGGGTTGGAAGACAATTTATCAGGCAAATGGAATTCAGAAGAAAAGAGGAGTTGCAATCTTATTTTCAGATACATACGGATATAAAGCAACTAAAGTCAAACAAGGCCAAGATGGACACTTCATACTGGTCAAGGGAAAAATACAACAAGAAGATATTTTAATTCTAAATATTTATGCACCTAACTTAAATGCTCCCAGATTCTTGAAACAGACCTTAATTAGTCTGAGCAATATGAGATCCTATAACACCATAATAAGAGGGGACTTTAACACTCCTCTTACAGAGCTGGACAGATTCTCTAAACAGAATTTAAACAAAGATATGTGGGACTTAATGAGATCCTAGAACAACTGTACTTGATAGACGTATATAGAACACTCCATCCCAAAGATAAAGAATACACATTCTTCTCATAACCCCATGGAACATTCTCCAAAATTGATCACATCCTAGGACACAAGACAAACCTCAAAAGAATTGAAGTTTTACTTTGTATCTTCTCAGACCACAAGGCACTAAAGGTGGAACTCAACTCCAACAAAAACATTCAGCCTCACACAAAGGCATGGAAATTAAACAACCTTATGCTGAATGACAGTTGGGTGCAGGAAGAAATAAAAGAGGAAATCATTAACCTCCTTGAGCATAACAACAGTGAAGACACAAGCTACCAAAACCTGTGGGATATAGCAAAAGCAGTGCTGAGAGGAAAATTTATCACTTCCCATACCTACATCCAAAAAACAGAGAGTGCATCAAGAAACTCACAATCCATCTTATGGAATTGAAAAAAGAAGGACAGTCTAAGTTTAAACCCAGCAGAAAAAAGAAATATCCAAAATTAAACCAGAGATTAATGAAATTGAAAACCAGAGAATCATTCTGAAAATTAATGAAACAAAAAGTTGGATTTTTGAAAAAATAAAATAGATAAACCTTTGGACAGACTAACTAGAAATAGAAAACTGAAATCTCTAGTAATCTCAGTAAGAACTGATAAAGGGGAAATAACAACTGATGCCACAGAGATACAAGAGATTATCTCTGATATCTACCAGAAACTCTATGCGCAGAAATTTGACAATGTGAAGGAAATGGATCAATATTTGGAATCACACCCTCTGCTTAGACTTAGCCAGGAAGAAATAGATCTCCTGAACAGACCAATTTCAAGCACAGAGTTCAAAGACACCATGAAAAATCTCCCAACAAAAAAATGCCCTGGTCTGGATGGCTTCACAGCAGAATTCTATCAGAACTTAAAAGAAGAGCTTATTCCCATACTGCAGAAATTATTCCAAAAAATTGAGGAGGAAGGAATCTTCCCCAACACATTTTACCAATCAAACATCACCCTGATACCAAAACCAGGAAAAGACCTAAGTAAAGAGGAGAACTTCAGACCAATTTTACCTAATGAATATAGATGCAAAAATTCTCAACAAAATCCTAGCCAGTAGATTACAGCTTATCATCAAAAAAAGTCATACATCATGATCAAGTAGGTTTCACCCTAGGGATGCAAGGCTGGTTTAACATACACAAGTCCATACACCTTATTCACCATATCAACCAAAGCAAAAAGAAAGACCACTACTCGGGAGGCTGAGGCAAGAGAATCACCTAAGCCCAGGAGTTGGAGGTTGCTGTGAGCTGTGACGCCCTGGCACTCTACCAAGGGCACTAAAGTGAGATTTGGCCTCTAAAACGCTCCTTCCCCCCGAAAAAAAGACCATATGGTCCTCTTAATAGATGCAGAAAAAGCATTTAATAAAATCCAGCATCCTTTTCTAATTAGAACACTGAAAAGTATAGGCATATGTGGCACATTTCTGAAACTGGTTGAAGCTATCTATGACAAACCCACAGCTAATATTTTACTGAGTGAAGTAAAACTGAAAGCTTTTCCTCTTAGAACTGGAACCAGACAAGTTGTCCTCTGTCACCATTACTATTCAACGTAATGCTGGAAGTTCAACCCGATACAGTTAGGCAAGACAAGGAAATAAAGGGCATCCAAATGGGAGCAAAGGCGGTTAAACTCTCCCTCTTTGCTAATGATATGATCTTATACTTAGAGAACCCCAAAGACTCCACCACAAGACTCCTGGAAGTCATCAAAAAATACAGTAATGTCTCAGGATACAAAATCAGTGTCCACAAGTCAGTAGCTTTTGTATACAGCAGTAACAGTCAAGATGAGAGGCTAAGTAAGGACACAACTCCCTTCACCATAGCTTCAAAGGAAATGAAATACCTAGGAATATTCCTAACAAAGGAGGTGAAGAACCTCTATAAACAAAATTATGAAACCGTAAGAAAGGAAATAGCAGAAGATATTAACAAATGGAAGAACATACCATGCTCATGGCTGGAAAGAATCAACATTGTTAAAATGTCTATACTTCCCAAAGCAATCTACTGATTCAACACCATCCCTATTAAAACACCAACATTATACTTTGAAGACTTGGAAAAAATAATTCTTTGTTTTGCATGGAGCCAGAAAAAACCTTGTATAGCTAAGGCAGTTCTTAATCATAAACACAAAGCCAGGGGCATCAGCCTACTAGACTTTAGGCTGTACTACAAGTCCATAGTGGTCCAAATGGCATGTTACTGGCACAAAAATAGAGACATAGACATTTGGAATCGAATAGAAAACCAGGAAATTAAACTAACACCTTATAACCACCTAATCTTCAATAAATCAAACAAGAACATACACTGGAGGAAAGACGCCCTATTAAATAAATGGTGCTGGGAGAACTGGATATCCACATGCAAAAAACTGAAACTGGACCCACACCTTTCTCCACTCACAAAAATTGATTGAAGATGTATAAAAGAGCTAAATTTAAGGCATGAAATGATAAAAATCCTCAAAATAAACATAGAAAGAACACTTGAAAATATCAACCTAGGGAAAGACTTTATGAAGAAGACTTTCATGGCAATTGCAACAACACAAATTTAGAAAGGGGACTTAATTAAATTGAAAAGCTTCTGTATAGCTAAGGAGATAACAACCAAAGCAAATAGACAACCTATACAATGGGAAAGGATATTTGTATATTTTAAATCAGACCAAAGCTTGATAACTAAGATCTATACTGAACTCAAATAATCCACTTGAAAAAAGCCAACAATCCCATCTATCAATGGGCAAGAGACATGAGTAGAACTTTCTCTAAAGAAGATAGACGAATGGCTAGCAAACATAAGAAAAAATGCTTATCATCCCTAATTATTAGAGAAATGCAAATCAAAACCACCCTGAGATATCATTTAACCCCAGCAAGAATAGCCCACATCACAAAATTTCAAAACTGCAGGTGCTGGCATGAATGTGGAGAGAAGGGAACAGTTTTACGCTGCTGGTGGGACTGCAAACTAATACAACCTTTTTGGAAGGAAGTATGGAAAAACCTCAAAGAACTCAAGCTAGACCTCCCATTTGATCCTGCAATCCCATTATTGGGCATCTATCCAGAAGGAAAAAAAATCCTTTTACCACAAGGACACCTGCTTTAGACTGTTTATCGCAACTCAAATTTACAATCGCCAAAATGTGGAAACAGCCTAAATGCCCACCAGCTCAGGAATGGATTAACAAGCTGTGGTATGTGTATACCATGGAATACTATTCAGTCATTAAAAAAGATAGTCTTTGCTCCTTTGTATTAACTTGTATGAAAGTGGAACACATTATTCTTAGTAAAACATCACAAGAATGGAGAAGCAAGAATACTATGTACTCAATTTTGATATAAGGACAATTAATGACTTAGTACACGGTGGGGGAAGGGGAGAGCAGAGTGAGAGAGAAGGAGAGAGGGGGTGGGGGAAAGGAAGAGCAGAGAGTGTAAAGGAGGGACGTGGGTGGGAGAAGGAAGGGCAGAGAAAGGAAAGGGGGGAGGTTGGTGGGGGTCTTGGTACGTGACACACCTTTTGAGGGCAAGACACAAGAGGGATATTACCTAATGAATACAATCAGTGTAACCTGGTTTCTTGTACCCTCAATGAATCCCCAACAATTAAAAAAATGTGTTTATCGATTTAGTAAGTCTTTGTACTCACCATGTTTTAGACATTATTCTAGTCAGACTAGGCTCTGGGGATATAGCTGGGAACAAATGATAGGTACATGATTCTACGTGTACCCCTGGGGATTACGTGGGATTGTTGGTAATAGGGTTTGACTTTACATGAAACTGCCAAGCTGATTTCTAATGTGTTTGCACCAGTTTTCATTCCTGCAGACGCCTCTGAGAGGTCCATTTGCTCTATGCCCTTTTCAACATGTTCTGTTGTCAGTATTAATCTTTATAATTTTAATCATCCTGAGGGTATGTGGTACTATCAGAATGTGATTTCAGTTTCTATTACACTGATTACTAATGGTTTTGAGAATTATTTTTGTTCATTCTTATGGCTTTCTTTTGAAGGATTTATGGGCTGACTTGTGTCCCCTCAAATTAATATGTTGAAGTCCCTACTAGCTTAGAACATGACTGTCCTGGAGATAGTGTCTTTAAAGCAGTAATTAAGTTATAATGAGGGTATTAGTGTGGGTCCTAGTCCAGTGTGACAGATACCCTTATTAGAAGAGGAAATTTGGACACAGACACTCACAGAGGAAAGACCATGTGAAGATACAGGGGGAGAAGGCAGCTGTCTATAGCCAAGGAGAGAGGCCTCGGGCGAAGCCATCACCTTGACCTCCAGCTTCTACCTTCCAGAATCGTGAGAAATTATTGTTGAAGTCTCCGTGTCTGTGGTGCTTTCCACAGTGGCTCTGGAAAAGTAATACAAAAAAAAAAGATCCTCAAATATGTTGCTCATTTTTAAATTAGGCTACTGTTTTATTGAGTTCTTCATATATTATATATATGTGTGTATATATATACACATAAAGTATGTATTATTTATATATTTTTTATATATGTATGTGTTGTGAATAGTTTCTCCCAGTCTGTGGTATGAATTCTTTTGCTAAGGATTTTGAAGTATGTGAAGTTTAAGTTGGCAAGAAGTCAAATTTATCAATTTTAAAAAATATTTAGTGTGTTTAGTGATCTGTAGAGATGCGATTTGTAGCCTAAACCCAAGAAGATGTTCTTTTATTTATTTTATTTTCTTTTAGAAAAAGCGTAGCTTCAAGTTTTGCCTTTAGGCCCATGCCCCCACGTTTCAGTTTTCTGTGTATAATGTGAGCTCAGAATCAGGATTGATTGGGTTTCACCCCCAGACCCTTTTCCGTACCTGCCCTCCTGTGCACTGTTGTATTTTTCCCTATTTAATTGCCTCTGCAAAAATCAAGCCACCATATGTGTGGTTCTATTTCCGGACTCTGTTCTGTTGCTTCCATCTCCATAACTTAAATATTGCTGAACTTGGTTTGCTAATGTTTTATTTAGTTATTTTTTCATTAACATTTATGAGAGTTAGTGGTTTATAGCATACTTGTGCTATATTTCACTACTGTGACTATCGTCATATGAATTCAGAGTTCTTCTAGTATATTTTCTGAAAAACCTTGCTTAAAATTGTTCTGGGTTGTCCATAAATGTTTGTGAGATTCTGCAGTAGAGCCATTTGAGTGTCGTGTTTTCTTTGTGGGAAGGTATTTAATACAGAGCTACTCAATTTTCCTGTTCATTTTGTGGCAGTTTGGTAAATTGTGATTCAGGAATTTGTTGTTTAACAAGCGTTTGAATTTATTGACAGAGGTACTTATAGATTTCTTTGTTATTAATGAAAGTTTTTACTTCATTCCTGATATTGATAATTTTTGTCTTTTGTCTTTTATTTTTGATCAATCTATAGATTTATCAATTTTATTGCATTTAATTACTGTCTCTGGATTTTATTAATTTTTTTTTAAATTTCATTGATCTCTAATTTTATCTCATTATTTCCTTCCTTTTAACTTCCTTGAGATATAATTTAGATCTCTTTTTTTCAGATTCTTAAGATCAATTTAGTAATCATTATTCTGGGCCTTTTTTTAATAGAAATATTTAATGCTATAGATTCTCAATTAAGCCCTTTTTTGATTTCATGTAAAAATTTTGATTTTTTTACTCTCTGTTAAAAGGTTTTTTATTTTTAGTTTGTTTTATTTGCAGTTTCTTTTTAACTCATAGATTGCTTAATAGTCTGTTATTTAATTTTCAAATATTTGAAGAATTTTCTAGATATTAATTTATTATGAAATCCCAGTTTAATGTAAAAAAAAGTATTTCTAGTCAGAGAATATATTTTGCAGAATTTCAGCTCTTTTTCAATTCATCGAGACTCATTTCATTTCTTGGTGTAGGATCTGTTGTAAATGCTTCCTCTATCCCTGAAAAGAATGTGTGGTTTGCTTAGCCTGGAGGGAGGCTCTCCAGTCAATTAGGCCAAGCTGGTTGATAGTGGTGCTTGGGTTTAATGTGTAATTATTGATTTTCGGCTAGTTGGTCAATGAATTTCTGAGAGAAGAGTGAATGTTTCTAACTCTATTTCTGGAATTATTTCTCCTTTCAATTTTTTCAGATTTTGCTTTATGTAAAATTTTTTTTTGAAAACTCACGCCATCAGGAATGAAAATCTAGGAGGCATGCTTCAGTTTATGTTCTGTTCTTTCTTTTATAGGAGGCTTTGTTGGTTAGTTTAAATAAAACAAGTTTGTTATTAGCCTCGGGAGGTTTGTTGTGCCCACAAAAAGACATCTGAGACATGCTCCGATGTAAAAGCAAAAGGCAAGCTTTTATTTAGCAAGCCCGGGCCGGACCCTCCTGGCAAACATACCAAGGAAGGCCCCGAGCCCAGGGCGTTGGAAAGTTTTATAGGGTACAGAAAGCAAGAAGGGTGAAGAAGGGTGGGATACATTTTTGATTGGTGGTCGTGGCACAGGGAAGTACGGGGGATTGGTGGTGGGGGTTTGGGGAAGTATGGGTGATTGGTGGTTGGGGTTTGGGGAAGTATGGGGAGGCTCTGGATTGGTACAGGTGTAGGTTGAGGGGAGTGAGGGGTGAGGGATTTCTAAACTGGGGTGAAGGAGGGGATCTGGGGTGGTATGAAGCAAGTAGGGTGGAGTGCACTTCTGATTGGCTAACTGGGATGCTTGATTTCAGGGGAAAAGCCTGGGTTTTGGGGAAGCTGAAACTTATCATCTAAGATGGCTGCTGAGGCTCAAAATGGAGGGAGAAGTAACCAAATGGCACTGGTCTGGCTCTCTCAGTTCACATCTTCTGCATTGTTAAGAGTTAGTGGGTACCCATCCCCTCTGCCTTTCTAACCTTCCTGTTAGAAATCTGGCATCATTCACAATAAAAACGCTCGAGCCAGACTGGCCCTTGGTGCTCGGACCCTGGGCTGACCCCAGAGCACCTGGTCTTCACTCAGTCCACAGCAGACTGGTGGCAGCCTGCCCAACCGGCTTGCAGATTCTGGGGGCTGCTGCTGTTTCCACACCCTGCCACCTGATTCTTTCCTTTGGGGGAAAATGTTGAGGAGTATTTGGGGGCATTTATGACAAATGGATGAAGAATTTTATTTTTGTTTCCAAATGTTTTCAGAAAAGTGAAAATAAGTGTTTGCTTTACATACGTGCCCCCAAACGCTGGATACAAGAATTAAAAGCTTTGGCTCATTGAAGTCTCACTTCCCAAATGCGATGTCTGCGATCTGTCCAACTGGACAACACGTTTCCATTGAGTGCCCGGAGATGGATAATATACTGAATCTGTTTATGCCTGAATCTAATTGTATTGTTGTCGTTTTCAGATAAATCATATGAGTCTGTCTACCTAACAATTACACAAGGCCTTTCACTCATCAAGAGCCACAGTACAGTCCTGTAAATTGGTAACAATGTAAAGAATCATCTTCGTTTTCTTCACGTCTTTAAATTATCATTCTTTTGAAACAGTCAGTCCTTTTTCCTTAATATCTTGGAACACATTGTTTTTTACACTTGTGGAAGTGTAAGGTGCCAAATTTGAATTTTATATTTTTTCATTTCCTTCATCTTTCTTCTCGTCCTTTCCTGCCTGTCACTTTCACAGACATGTCACCGCACTCTGACGACCTCATCTGTCATGATTTCTGTCAGTGAGTGGAATGCAACTTCTTGGAACTTTTCTGTAATAGACATATATATCAACATTATAGATTCCTGTTTGTTGAGGGTCCTTACATGTGTGTGCTAGGAGTTGGAAGTTAAAGGAAACTGTATTTTCCTTTGTTTCTTTTATTATTTGGCATAGAAATTTCAGATATGCTCCATTCTTTCTACTTAAATTTGTCAGAGCCATTTTTAGGGAAAAAGTTGAGTTAGGTATTACAGAATTGTTTCTTTTTACAACACGATCATGTAATTAAAATCAGTGGCCTTGGGCACAAACTGAGAATGTTTTGTTCGTCTCGTCTCTGCAAGTATGTGTCTGGTACATTATGGAAACCCAGTGAATATTTGCTGAGTAAACGGGTGAATAGGAGACGAACGTGTGAAAGGATGAAGTTAAGCAGTTTATTTTTGTTTTTGTTTTCTTTCTAATAAGCGGTCAGAGAGTTGAATATGCTTACCCACTCATGGGAAAGCTCTCCCAAGGGGAAGAATTCACTGTGAAGGAGGGGGAAAGAAGAGGTGGATGAGAGTTCATGATTCCTTAGAAAAGGAATTCCGTGGAATCAAAGCCCCGAGCGACTGACATTGGGGGTGCCCTGACCACAAACAGTGACTCATCTTCAGGTTTAGAGTTTTTGTGCATGTTGCCTGTTCTTTCTCATCTGACTGGTCTTCTGACACGTACAGCTAAGTGCTAAGCCAGCACTGCCCTGCCACACAGCCCGCATAGCTCACTGTTAAGCACGGGTGTGTGTGGAAGCACGTAAGTGCATCTTTTTTTTTTTTTTTTGAGACAGTCTCACTACGTCATCCTGGGTAGAGTGCTGTAGCATCACAGCTCACAGCAACCTCAAACTCTTGGCCTTAAGCCATTCTCTTGACTCAGCCTCCCAAGTAGCTGGCACTACAGGTGCCTGCTACGATGCCTGGCTATGTATCTGTGTCATTATGAAAGTTTTGAGATACACAAAAATCAAGAAATGTAAAATCCACTCGGATGGAAGTAAAAATGCCCTCCAGTAACACTGAAGAGCTGAGCAAGTTGAAGCTTGCAGGGAGGGGGGGAGAGTCAGAAAGGACGCTGTTGACTGTGTTTCATGGAAGTGAAATAATGGACTGCAGTCTGTCTCAAAACTGTCATAGTGACCCTTGTATATTCTTCCTCCTTCTTTGTTTACTTCCTTGTCCCCCCTTTTCACATAGCAACTCATTATACCCATTTTTCTTACCTAACTCCTGGGACTTTCTATTCATTTCAGTTTTTCAACTCCAGAATCAGAATCCTCCCTTCCCTCTTATTTCCTCTCCCTCTCCTCTTCTCTTCCCTCTCCCCCTTCCCTTTCCTTTCTATTCCATTCTTTTCTTTTTCTTTTTCTTTTTTTGGAAACACGGCTCCTCTCTGCTGCCCAGGCTACAGCCATAGTAGAGTCATCATAGCTCACTACAACCTCAAACTCTTGGGTTCAAGCAATTCTCCTGCCATAGTCTTCCAAGTAGCTGGGACTACAGGCACCTGCCACCACATCCAGCTGTTTTTTTCTATTTTTAGTAGAGATGAGGTCTCACCCTTGCTCAGGCTGGTCTTGAACTCACGTGATCCTCCTGACTCAGCCTCCTAGAGTGCTAGTATTATAGGTATGAACAACCAGAACTTGTCACCCAGTATCCTTAACACAGCTAATTTTTGGTGGAGTCAGAACTAAACCTTCAATTTCCATCCCAACTCTATTGTTTATACATGGGATGTAAATGAGAAATTTTCTTGTTTTCTACAATGATTTATCTGTTATTAATGGAGAGGCAATTAAGCTGTCTATCCTTCATCTGACATAGTTTGATACAAATTCTATCTATCATTATATTAGAATCACACCAAACAACTTTAGAAAATATGTGGAAATTTTCCCTGGTGGAAGCTTTTCTCTAGCCCCAGAGGATGGTTAGGTATTCTTCTTGTAGTGCCCTATGTGGCACTACTGACTCTGAACAGAAATGGTTTACCTGGCTCCCATCACCTGCAGTTTCCCTGGGGGACACGGTCTGTGTAGCAGTATATCTCAGTGACTAACAAAGAGTGTGGTACGTAGAAGATGATCAATACTAGATAATATCCAACAAGCCAATCAGAAAGTCTGAAGGCCCGAACTTCACACAGTGCCCTCCATTCACAAGTGGAGGTTTGATGTTAGTGAAAACTGTTTTCACTGATGTCTTACATAAACAATAGAAAAAAAGCTTTTGTGTTTACTGAGGGGCCATTTTATACAGTGTTTCAAAACATAAGTTCTGGGGTCCGAATACCTGGCTTTGGACAAGCAGCATAACCTCTCTGCTTTTATCATCTCTGAAAGAGAAATGGTAATAAATTGTCACAAAGAGTTGTTTTAAGGTTAAATGAGTTTATAAAGGTATATAATATTGACTATATGTGTATTATTATTATTATTATTTCGTTGTGGCTGTATAGGAACATTTCCAAAATACTTTGGTTTTTTTTCTTCTTTTCAACATTTTAATTGAAATTTTTTAATTTTTATTTTAGATTAAAATAGGTTAGAATGTTTGCATTTGTTAGGTAGAGGCCCTGTTGTAGTTGTGTCCTGCCCCCAGGAGCTGGGCCATATACCCTTACGTTGTACACATTAAGTGGGGGCTCACCAATATCCCCTTCTTCTCCTCTTCTCCTTCCCACACCTTGAGCTGAATTGAGATTTTCTCTTTTGTAGGCGTGTATTAGATTGTGTACTGGCTTCATATTAGTGTTGAGTACATTGGATACTTGCTTTTCCGTTCTTGTAATACCTTACTAAATGCCCATGAACCCAGGAATGTATTAATGATGGTATATTGTACACCATGGAATATTGTTCAGCTATAAAAATGATGGAGACTTTATATCTTTTGTATTTACCTGGATAGAGTTGAATCCACAATACTTTGTATTAAAACCATGCTTTATATTTTCCAGGTGGTTAAATTACATGTTTCTATGTATTATCTTGTAAAGCATCCTTATCTCTTTACTTTCATTTTACATCCTAAGGCTAGACAAAAACCCCTAAATTTATGAAAGAATAAAATTTAAATTTTATGAAAATGTGGTATATGTATCCCATAGAGTACTGGGCATCTACCTAGAAGGAAAAAAGTCCTTTTATCTTAAGGACACTTGCACTAGACTGTTTATTGAAGCTTAATTTACAATTGCCAAAATGTGGAAACAGCTGAAATTCCCACCAACCCAGGAATGGATTAACAAGCTGTGGCATATGTACACCATGGATTAGTATTCAGCCATTAAAAAAGATGGAGACTTTACATCTTTTGTATTAACCTGGATAGCTGTGGAACACATTATTCTTAGTAAACCATCACAAGAATGGAGAAGCAAGAATCCCTTGTACTCAGTTCTGATATGAGGACAATTAATGACCTAGTATGTGGTAGGGGTAGGGGAAGGGGAGAGCAGAGAGAGGGAAGGAGGGAGGAGGTGAGGGGGTCATGATATGTGACATACTTTTGGGGGGTGGGACAAAATCATAAGAGAGACTTTACCTAACAAATGCAGTCAGTGTGACCTAGTTCTTTCTACCCTCAGTGAATCCCCCCCGCCAAAAAAAAATGGTTATCTAGTATCTTTTGTGACAACCTGGATGGAATTGGAGACTGTTCTTCCAAAGGAAACA
Organism: Galagoides demidoff; assembly: GCA_963574575.1. Taxonomy (NCBI): domain Eukaryota; kingdom Metazoa; phylum Chordata; class Mammalia; order Primates; family Galagidae; genus Galagoides; species Galagoides demidoff. The sequence continues at coordinate 21,063 of CAUYQV010017430.1, forward strand.
TCACAAGAATGGCGAAAGAAACACATGTGCTCAATACCAAATTAGAACTAACCCCTCCACACTGAAGTGCACACTAGTAGTCTGGGAGGCTGAGGCATGAGGATCGCCTGAGCTCGGGAGTTCAAGACCAGCCTGAGCAAGAACAAGACCTCATCTCTGAAAATAGCCAGGTGTCATGGCAGGTGCCTGTAGTCCCAGCTACTTGGGAGGCTGAGGCAAGAGGATCGCTTGAGCCCAAGAGTTTGAGGTTGCAAAGCTATGACACCACAGTACTCTACCCAGGGCAACAAGTAAGACTCTGTTTCAAAAATAAACAAATGAACAAACCACAAAAAAGCTTACATACATAATGGAAGTAAATCTCACAGAAAATCCACCTGGGGCAGGGAGAAGAGAGTTTGGGTAAATTCATACCTAATGGGTACTTTGCACACTTGAAACTTTGACTCAGTATGTGGAAAAACAATGTATGTAAAGAAAACATTTGTACCCCCTAATATTCTGAAATAAAAGAATTTTAAAAATCAGCACTTGTTTTTATATGCGGGCCCTACCACTGGTCAGAGTACTTGACTTTGCCTCTGTGCCATGCCATTAAACATGGCTAGTTTGGACACGTAAGCTTCTAATCAGGTGATTTGTTACTGCACTCTCTTAAATATAAAGGATCAGACCTTCAGATGAAGAAGTCATGTACATTTAAATTGCACCTAAGTGTCTTTCAAAGAAATTCTTTATAGGCAGTTGTTTTAAGGCAGGCATCCTCAAACTATAGCCTGTGGGTCACATGTGACCCACCAAGGACATTTATCCGGCCCGCTGGGTGTTTTTGCTGCCACTGCCTGTCCTTCTTAGCAGCCAACTTGTCTTGGGGCCCACAGTCCGGCCCTACAACAGTCTGAGGGACAGTAAACTGGCCCCCTGTTTAAAAAGTTTGAGGACTAAGAAGTCAAATTAAAAAAAAAAAGACACCCTCTGCTAGATGGCCATTGCTCAGTGGCCACGTACACCCAGGGCTGGTGGGTTTGAACCTGGCCCAGGCATGCTAAACAACAATGACAATTATAAGAAAAAATATCCAGGTGTTGTGGTAGGTGCCTGTAGTCCCAGCTACTTGGGAAGTTGACGCAAGAGAATTGCTTGAGTCCAAGAGTTTGAGGTTGCTGTGAGCTGTGATGTCACGGCACTCTACTGAGGGCTACATAGTGAGACTCTTGTCTCAACAAAAAGAAAGGTCACCCTCACTCTGTGAAATTATGAAAATGTTTACTGAAGTGTTTCAATGAGGGTGAGCCAAAGAAATCTGCAAAGGCTAATGTTTAGCTAACTTGCTGTAAGCACATGTCTCTTTGTATATTTGTTGCATCTGACCAAGCACTAAGTTTATTGAAAATATTGTAAAGAAAACAAAGAATACTCTAAATCCCGAATTTCAGCAACAAATGTTCTATTTTGTAGCAGCCATGAACTAGAAACCACACATGTTGGGTTCCCATCTCTGTCCTCGGCTGTCTTACCTTTTTTTTTGAGACAGAGCCTCAAGCTATCCCCAGAGTAGAGTGCCATGGCATCACAGCTCATAGCAACCTCCAACTCCTGGGCTCAAGCGAGTCTCCTGCCTCCGCCTCCCAAGTAGCTGGGACCACAGGCGTCTGCTACAACGCCCAGCCATGTTTTGGTTGCAGCCATCATTGTTGTTTGGTGGGCCCGGGCTGGGGATTCGAACCCACCACCTTAGGTGTACGTGGCTGGCGCCTTAGCTGATTGAGCTACAGGTGCCGAGCCACTTCTAGCTTTTCCTAATGCCTTTGTAGGAGGCAATTGTTCTGAATCTTCATCCTCATCTCTTTTTCTCCCTGTACTTCCAGAGTCCTCTTAAGTGGGATGTGGCTTTATTTGCCTTCCACAGTGAGAGTTCTCTCGGCAACCATAGGGGCTGTGCTGGGAGGTGGGGTGGACATGTTTCTTGAACACTGTCCGTGAAGGAGGAGGGCAGTTATTTAATTATTTTTTTTGGTGGGTTAGTGGAAAATAAGCTGCCATACACTTATCCTCTACTGAAGTGCAGAGAGAAGATTTTTGTACTCTTAGTTTGAGGGGATAGTAGTTCTCTACACCCAGCTGCACAAATTTGGAGAAATTCAGCCCAAAGTGTGGTCTTTTCTAGATCTTCTGGGTTAAGGGGTTGCTCGAAGGGCCACCAACAGAGAAGAGAGCCCTCAAAATGCTTTCCTCCTAGGAAATAGGGGAGTGTATTGCCTGAATTGTTTTCTTTAGGAACCACTGGTATGTCCACTTTGATTGTCACGTTGTTCCAGGGAGCAGCAGGGAGGGAAGATGAAGAGAATGCCTCAGAAATTTGGTACTCCGAACCCCCCTTAGGATGTCTAGAAACATGGACATATTACAAGTTTTTCTTGTGTGCACGCGAGTGGTGGTCTATGGGTTAAAAACTTTGCCTATGAAAACCTTCTGAGTATGATGCTTAACCTGAAAGAATCATTCCAATTATAAAAAAACCTTTTCAATGTAACCATTTAGGGCTGTTCCCATTTGAACTGGGTGCGTGGGTTGTTTCTATGAAGTTTGTGAATCAGGCATGAACACCCTGACCAGGTATTTCTAGCCAGCCAAATAGCCAAAGGTTCATTTCCTATAAAAGCTATTTGATTACAGTATTGAAGCAATGCATTCCAGACGGCTCACATGGCTATGTCATGAGTGCTGATGGCCTCAGCCTAGAAATTCTTCCTAACATGGATAGTATCATTCTCTTCTTCTCTGGGACACTTTCCTTTTCTTCTAAGTTCTAATCTCCTCCCACTTTCTCATTTAGAGAGGGTGTTTACTTTCAAAATGCCGTTTATTATAAAAACTTTAAATCAAAACAGAATTAAGATGAATGAACTCAGGCAACTGGTTCTTTTCTGTCTAAAGATACTTTTCTCCATTGTTTGATAAATGGAAATTATGGGACTTAATAATAACAACAACAGAGTAATAAGCTTCTAAAGCACATAAGGATCTCATTGATACCATCTAATTGTCTTTAAAAGACATTAGGGAGTGGTGTCATTTCCTATTTGCAGATATAGACAACTAGATAAGGTCAGGTGAGTAATATCAGAGCTTGGTGGGTGAAACCAAAGATATTAGATCTGAAATCTGAAGAGTATACGATGAGTCCCAGTGGCTAAGCACAGAGAAACCAAATGATGCTTCTGAAAACTAGAGCCCAAGGCCATGGTCTTGTGGTCCAGCATTGTTTCCATTGGACACCACTCTGCTGCTGTCCACTACAAATGTGGTGGGGCGTGAGGGGTAGAGGGAAGAACATTGGGTTCTCTCATTGACCATATGGTCAGAGACCAGCTACCTTTCTGGGCTCCAGAGTCTCAATTTCTGATATAAAAAAGGCTATTTGCTGCCATCAAAATACCTTTCTAATTTTAAAATTCATGTAGTCTCTGCATTTCTGGACAGAGACACCAATCAGTGCTAACAGCACAAAGACTCCTTGGATGGTTTCTCACTGGAAGTAGTGATGAGCCAACTGGAGAAGGATGCTTTGAAGAGTTGGAAAACAAGTTGTGCTATTGTGGGTTATTTTTACTCTTGGAGACTGATTGTACAGTGTGTCAGGTGCTATATTCACCTTCCCAAGGAAATCGAAATACTTAAAATGCAATCTCATGATCGTGTGGTGTCAGATAAAGTCATTTAACTTTTCTTTTCCGGCAGTTTCCTCATCTGTTTTGTGGGTCTATTATTAGTATCTACTTCATGGTGATGTTGTGAGGACTGAATTGATATTTATTAAATTATTATTATCGATAATCTCATTTTATAAACAGGCGAATAGATATTTAAAGGAGGAATTTCTGTGAGTGTGGTCAGCTACTGAGCTATGTCAGAATCTAAAGAGACTCAGAAAGTCACCAAGTCATCCCGATCTTTGAGCCAAATATACTTGTCAATTGTAAAGCAGGTAATAACACTTTGAACTCCCTCCTGTGGCTATAGAAGATACTTATTTAGCTTTCTAGTAAAAATCCAGACTTCTTATTCCCTTTATTTATTCATTTATTTATTTCCCTCCTTTTTTTCCCTTTTTTTTTCTTTTCTTCCCCTCTTAAAATTTTTTTTTTCTCTTATTACCTTTAAAAGATTTGCTCACATGCATTCAAGGGCTAGCAGATGGTTTTACATTCTCTTACACACAGAAGACACTTAACAAAACTATAGGCCTTTGGCTGAATCCCCTCTTTAGTGTGCTGTTTATAATAACTTCTTGTTTATTTATTTACTTTTTATAAGACCTGGAGGATACTTTGAGGGGGAGGAAGTCGTCTTATTTCTAGGGTAAATTGAGAATGGCATTTCTGTACCAGCCCTTGGTTAGCTTGAGTCCAGTGAGGTTCATAAGCCTCAGTGTTGTTGGATCATAAGCTCAGAGCAGATTTTAGTGTTGATGGTGTGGATCAAGGTCCACGTAGGCCTAGCACTGAACCAGATGGGAGGGAAGAAGGCATGGATGAAATGACATATGTTTGGTTTTCAAGTTAGGGAATAAGAACTCCCTTCTGCAAAGTACCTGGTAATTTACAAGATCCTTTCGCCATCATTATCCCTTTTAATCTTTCCAGCTGAATGGTAGGTGTGACCTGTGTTGTCATGTCCTTTTACTCAAGGTCACACACCTAGACTGGGTTGAGACTCTTCCCCCAGGTTTTCTAGTCCAAGTTCTACACTCCTTCCACACCTCATCCTGTAATCTGAGATGCATTGCGGTTAAATATTGACCAGAGGTACTCTGCCCATTCGGATGAGAAATTATTGATAGAAAAGAGATCATTCTGGGAGTTCTGCATTCCACATGCCCAGTGTAAGTTGCTACTTGTCTGGAGGAAGTAAATTGCTGAGCTGTGATTTAAACAATGCATATGTCTTTGATGTGGGCATCAGGCGTTGACTGATATCTGATACATACCCTAAGAATTAGGAAATGCTTTATTGAGTAGAATTGTGGGCTTGATTACAGGAGTTCCCTTTTCCCCCTTAACCCTAACTCCAAGATCATGACTGGATACCTAAATTCATGGAGAAAGAATCTTAAAATGAGATAATAATGACATAATTTGGTCTAAACCTGCAGCTAAAAGCAAAGCTTACATAAAAGTATTACACAAATGTTACTTTTCAGTGTCCAAAGACCATTCATAAACAATTTCATCTGACCTTCACAACAACCCTGTGAAGTAGGCTTGAATAAATGATCTTTATTTAACAAAGAAGAAAGTTATATCTGATGAAGGTAAAATGTTTTTTATCCCAGGGTCACAGCTGGGAGGAGGCATGTTTAGGACCGCAGGACTTTTGACTCCACTCTGTGTTTAAATGCGAATTTTTACTAAAACCCACAGAAAGAACCAATACTTTTTGTAGGAAATGACTTACATACACTGTAACTCGACTTAAGGAGCTGTGATAATCGCTGGCACGGAAACAATGCCTTCTCCTATCAGGACTGCCTAACACTGGCAGGCAGGAGTATTCACTATTGCTCTTTTGTGATATTTGTGGATAAGTCCATTTCTCTCTGGTGAGTAGACTCAGCAGGAATTAAAGCTATTTTTTCATTGTCACCCATCACAGGGAGCAAGTGAGGCAGGGGTTGTATCTTGAGAGTTCCAGCTATATGTCCCTTGTCAAAACAATCAGGACAAACTCCCATTCCCTGAAGAATAGAAAGAGAAATAGCACACATTTAATGAAAGGACCCATGCTATTTCTTCAAAATGCTCCACATTCACTCCCCACAACTATATCTGATTCTGAAAGACAATATTTGGAGAGGCTAATGGTTCACAAAGTTTTGGAGAACGTGGACATCTTTGAAAATATCTTAGAGAAGGCAAAGTATGTTAGTATAGACAACCAATAGTTAAGACAGCAGGGTTTAATAGGCTCTAGACTGGTGACTGTCTCTTCAAGGAAACTAAATATTAAAGATCTTCCTCCCCACACAGCCTTCTTCCTGTATCCAAAGGAGTTTAGAAGGGAAGGTTGTAACTTTTCCCCTTCATGCGCCAATGGCCAGAAACAATCCCAAACTCGTCAGACTGGCTCTAAGGTGGAATGTAAGTAAACAACAGAGAAACCTGCCCATCAATCACCTGTAGAGTCAAACAATGTAGGCCATCCTCCTGGGTGCTTGCCAATCAGTCCCCAACCCCCAGATAAATGCAAAATGTCCTTCCGGTGAAATGCAATTTATTATCATGTTGGCAGCAGTGACTTAGAGAAGGAACAGAACAAAAGATATGCTACCTGGCAACGGGGACCCACTGTAGTAGTAAGAAACTAAGTACCTTACAGGACTGGGGAGTTCTTAAACCTCTCTGGCAGGAACATGTATTGGCCTCTCTTTCATGAATGTAGGTCATTTTCATCACCTTGGGATATTAGACTTTGGCAGGTCTGGTGATGAAGTAAGGCTGCACATGCTCGTGAGAAGAAATGACCTTTCCATCCTGGATCTCCTTGGTGATGGTGCATATTTTAACCAGTATCCGGGACAGGGCTCCGCAGATGCTGCAGGGCTCACGTACAGCAGGGGGTCCTGAGGCTGTGCAAACAGGAGCTACGTATTCCATGGCTCTGGCCTTATAGGGTATGCAAGTGCAAAGCTCATATTTGGTGGCACACGAGTTACAGAGAAGCCTAATGAAAAACATAATTTGAGCTGTGATCAAAGGAGACAACAATGATTATAGAGAAAAATGGTAGTGGCTAATTTTTCAACATTTATCAATTGCTCAAATCAAGTGCTTCCAAATTCTTATTCACTCACTTTATACTACAGTTAGTAGAAGGAGGAGGATCAGATCAGATCCATTGGAAAACAGTGTCCTAGATTTAGAAATGTTAGATTCTGTAAATTTCCACTCCAGGTAATGCCCAGCATCATGGAAAGGGTACCGCAGCAACAGTCAAAGACGAGGGTGAAGCCCATCTCTGTCCTTTACCCACCAGTGACGTCAGGTAAGTCAGTTAGACCTCCTGAACTTTAGTTTTTCACTTACAGAATGGATATTAAGGGAACGAAACTCACAGAATCAACAGTGATAAGGAACAAGTTGAAAGGCTTATTATCTGAGAAATAGAAATTAATGAGCTATTTTTCTCACTGGGGAGTGAGTCACTCTACTAGTGGTGGCCTGAACGCTGTCTATAGGAGTCCTCAGCAAGTTCATCAGGAAACTTCAAAGTGCCTGCTGGTGTCTATAAATAGTTTTCAGGGAATCAGAGCAGTTCACAGTGAAGACTCTTTTCATAAACATAATCTTTGTTTGATGATCAGAGGCACTTTTGTATGTTATCACAGCTCCCAAATAGTGGCACTGATTAGCACTGCCCTAGTGTAATGTGAATGTGCCAACTGAGAGAACGTTGTGAACAGAGCTCACCAATGATTTGGGGGAAGTATGTCTCCTTTGCTTTGTCACTAACTCTGTGTTTGGGGTGTTAGTTTGGATTAGTTACTTCAAAGAGCTTGGACTCCAGGTGAGTTCCATATGGGTCAGTTAGCATTATCGTTTAAAAAAATTGCAAATTGTATTTAAAAGCAGATGCTAAAATACACACATGTGCATGCTACCTATTGCATCAAGGACTAGGGTTAGACAGGGTTAGGGTTTCAACCTGAGCACAGTGCTTCTCCAAAGGAGCCAGGATTTTTCTGTCCAATGTCATGACGCTGTCATGAAATTCAGATGTTTATTTCAGTGTGGGAATATCTCTAATGGCTGCCAGGAATGTTCATCTGTGGGGAAACCATTTTCTCTTTGGTAATTTAAGAAACTCTAAGAATCTAAACAACCTACAAGAAATTAACTTGGTGTGTGGACTCTTCAAAACAACTCAGCTTAGCTAACACCTCAGATTTGGACTAGGTTACAATGGTGGGTCTTGAGGGAGCATGTGGTCATGTCTACCCAAAGCTCCCCATCACTGGCAAGAAGACTTGTCCACTCCTTGCCAGTGGCAGTACACACTATACACATGTGAATTGAAGTGTCTTTGCCATACAGGTCATGTTCATTTTACATACTTGCCATCCCAGCTCTCCAGGAGGCTGCGGTATGTGGCGATCTCACACTCCAGCCGGGACTTGACATCCAGGAGACTCTCATATTCGTGGTTTTGCCGCTCCAGGGCAGTCCGGACCCCGGCCAGCTGATCCTCCAGGTTGTCAATCAGACCTTGGATCTGGGTCAGGAGGGCGGTGTAGTGGGCCTGAATCTCTGCCAGGATACATTCCTGGGAATCCCTCTACCATGGAAAAGGAAAGTAGGATTTATCATCATGACTCCTAGAAGTCCAGGTCACTTGGGATTTGTATCATTTTAAACAAAGCTTTCTTTGTGTCAGCACTAATGGGTCTTTAAGTCCATTTACTACCTTCTAACCAAATAAACCCAAAAGCACCATTATCAACACTACCAAAGTTTCCATTCCTTTATCCCCTCTCTTCTGGCCTCCCTTTAAGTATTTACTTCTCTTCTTTCTTGATCACCTGATAATCTCCCATCATATTCTCCTACTTAGGATAGAAAACATATCTCAATTTATTGCATACCCAGGCATTAAAAACACATTACCATGGCACCTCATTCAATGAGTGTTCCTACCTTAAAAAGGATCTTAGCAGAATTTAACCATAAGTAGTTCCCTCACTGAAGCAATTCCTTTATATATAAAATATGAGTTGAAACTTTATCAATGTCAAGTTCTTTTCTGTTCTTGCATTCTGCAAGTCTATGGGTGATGGTAGGATTTTAGGCTTTAATAATCCAATATTTGCATGATTATCCACATTTTAGTAGATGAAAAAAGTGAGGTTTAAAAGATTCAATGATTTGTCCAAGGTCACATGAGTAGCTGGTGACAAAACTGGTTTGGGGAAAGGTCTTCCTAATGTTACCCTTCCTAATAACCTTCCTAGCAGAGCATTTAAGTAATTTCCTACTTCAGAGAGGCAGTACGATGAAGTAACAGCGGGTGCCTCATTGCACTGGATTCTGGCCCTGACTCTAGCTGAGAGTTACTCAATTCCTCAGAATCTCAGTGTCTGAGATTTATGAAACAGGTGAGATGAAACTTATCTTGAATTTAGCTTGGGAAAAACCACCTTAGCTCTGACAGCCTCATCTATAAAATTGGTTAATAATCATGCCACTTCCCTCAGAAGATTGTTTTATAAATAGGATATGATAGCTTATAAAAAAGCTTTGCATATAATAAGATAGTCTTAGTGTTTCCCAAAGCATATTCAATGAATCATTATCACCATTAGATGCTATATTAAAAAAAGGGAGTCCACAGTCAAAAAAGTTTTGGCATGCTGAATATCACATATTCATCCCCTTTTTGGAGATTGGTGGATTATATCAGCATATGAAATGCTCACAGGAAGATGCCCTGTTAACCTTTGTTTAATCCAGCATTTTCCAGACTTATTTGACCACAAAGTCCCTTTTTAGGGCCATAGATCCTTTAATAAGCAGAGGAACTATGGTTTTGAGAGACACGATTTGGGAGATACGGTAACACACAGATGTCAGGGGCTGTTGCCATCTTTGCTGAGTGAGGCTCAGTGAGCTTTTGGGTACCATTCGGTGCTGGGCCTGCAGTTCAACCTCCAGAGCATTCACACTGCGCCTCAGTTCTACCAGCTCTGTCTGGCAGCCTTGCTGCTGCTGAGCGCTGGTCACCACCTGCTGATTTAGCTCTTCCATCTGAAACACAGTTTAAGACCATGAGTATTAAGGGAAGAAAACATGACTTTGATGAAAGGGCCCTGGAAATGCAACATCCGCTGTGGTTTTGGACTCTTCTACTCTCCCCACCTGCATGTTAAACCACTGTTCCACATCTTTACGGTTTGTCTCCATGATGGACTCGTATCGACATCTCATTTCTTGTAGAACCTGGTTTAGGTCAACGGAAGAGGCAGCAGTCACTTCGATGTGAAGCCTGTCCCCGAGCTGGCACTGTAAGGAATTGATTTCCTGTGGAGAGCAAAAGAACATGAAGTTAGTTGGTGGGTAGATGACCCTCTTGTGTTCTCGTTTCAAGTCTAACAGTAATAATTTAGCTTATTGTGTCTGAACTATAGCCACAATAAAGAAATCCTTCCTTACCGAGATGTCATAAAATGATTTAAGGCCATTTCAGATCAGACCATGTGTTTGAATTTGTACAAAATTAAAAGGAATTGAGTAAGCAAGATCAGAGATCATTTCTGGAGAGGGGTAATGGGTGATGCAGTATAAAGGTGGATTTATAACGAGAGACCATAGACTCTATGATGCCCATGTGGGTTTGTGCCAGTGTTGACTTGTACCAAGAGGAGGTGGCAGAAGTCTCCACTGGGATGTCCATGCAGATGGAAGGCCTATGGGGACAGGAACATTGGGTTTCTTTCTTCTCATGAAAAAGCTGGATGGGTCTTCCCTACCCCATGAAGGTCCAGATAGTGTGTGGTAGCTAATGGGTTTAAAATAGAACTTTAAACCAGACATAGTAGCCATAGGGCCCAAACCAGACTAGTATGTAGTGAGGATGCCCTCTGCCAAGGACAGCTCAAAGGAACTGATGCTATTTTTAGAGGCTTAGCTTGTGCTAACTCTCTTGGTCATTCTCTAACCTCTTTGTGGTTGTTCTTGAGGCAAAGGAGCTCCTCCTTTAGAGACTGGACTTGCGCCTCTAGGTCAGCCTTGCCCAGGGTCAGTGCATTCAGGATCTGCTTCAGGCTGTTGGCATCTGCCTCAACCAGCTGCCGAAGGGACACCTCTGCTTCATAACTTTATAAAGACCAGACACAAAAAGGAAGACATTAAAAAAGAGATGGTGCAAACCAAGCCAGGCAGAACTCCCTCCTGCCTTTTTCTCTGGGCATCTCATGTAGTGTATTTCTACTGAGAGTTTTACTCTCTTTAGAGGTGAAATCATTTGATAAATATCATAACTTAATCCTTACTACTAAACTAGTTTGCCAGGGTGATGCCACCTTGCTATTCTTTGAGATGAGAAGATTCATCCTCCTTCCTCTGTCCCTAGAGGCAATGTGGTCTAAATGAAAAACGCACAATCTGGATTCAGTCTCAGAAAGCCTGGGTTCAAGCTTTGGCTCTGCCTTATCCCAGCTGTATACCTTTGGATGAGTAACTTAAGCTCATTAGACCACAGTTTTCTCACCTTAAATGGGGTAACAATATATCAGCCCTACTTGTTTTCCTGAACTATTGTGCAGGTCTTGGGCTCATCTGTTAGAAACTCTAGGTAACTGTATACACACGTGAATGGTTATTAATCTCAATCACTTATTGAATTTGAAGGTCTTTTCTGGGGTTGTGCCAAGTATGGGACAGGAGGGTTAGTAGATGCGGGCATATCTTATTGAGATATCTAGGTCATTACTGGGAGGGTCTAGGTTCACGGTCAGACTCAGGGTGAGTTCTGTCACTAGGGACAGTGTTGGGTGGGCTTACTTGGCTCTCAAGTCATCTGCAGCCAGTTTGGTGTTGTCGATTTGTGAGACCAGTCTGGAATTCTCAGCCTTGGTACACAAGATCTAGAATTAAGAAATTGTATGCACAAATGAGACAAACACCAGGATCTCCTTCTTTAAGAACCAAGAGGAGTTGTGTGTGCTTTAATTGACAGGGGAAGGCTAATTCAATTTCTATTAATCTTCATAGCTATGATCAGGAAGTTTGGAAATCTTTAGAAAATCAGAGTTCTTATTCTTTTTCTAAAAGATAAGGACACATTTACTTAAATAGAAACTTTTAGGTATGTTTTTCTGTTAAGATATATAATCCATCCTAAATTTGCATAACTGAGCATGATCTACTAGAAAGTAAACTCCATGAGGGCACAGACTTTATAAAGTTCATCAAGATTTTCCTCAAGCCTAGAAGACTTGGCACATTGTGGTTGCTGCTCAGTAAATATTTGTTGAACAAATAGAATGAATAAATCCAGATATGGAGCAACAACACACAGGGTAGCCATAAAGTTCTAGGGCAATTTGAAATTGCACACGAACTTTCCGGCCACCCTGTGTGTAGGTCTGAACAAGAACCTTAGGTTTGGCATAGAAACAAAACAATTGGAGAATGATTAAACAAGCATAAAAAGATAAAAAGGTGATGGTAGTGGCAAAATGGATAAAAATGTAACTGTTTAGGAACTTATTGAAAACAAAATTCATTTTCTCAGATCCCTGATTTCTTATTTTTATTAAAGAAATGGTAGCAACTAGTTGTAATGGTAGTGTGTATCTTTGGAAAAAGGAAAAACTATAAAACTCTGAATGTTACCTCTAGATGACAGTTTACCCAAGAGATATTTTCCTGTTCTTAAAAAACTTTTCAGCATATTTTATTTCTCTTAAATAGACTTTCCTATAATCCTAATCTCACCTTCCCTCTAAAATGAGGAGGTATAAATTTCTGGATCCCATTGGGTTATTGGATAATCAATCTGTGATTCTTCCTGAGAACATGGTAAATAAATCTTTCTCTTATTAAAAAAAAACAAAAAAAATTTCAACATAAAATGAACTAAGAATATTAGAGTTTAGCAATTAAATAGGACTTGAATACCATGAACTCATAACTTGATTAAACAGGTTCCTATGGCTCTTACCTTCTGCTGCAGCTCCTCGATGGTAGCATAGTAGGATTGGTAATTGGGACATAGGACTGGGACCTCTTTGTTACCTTCTTCCTGGATTTTACGCTCTAGTTCTGCGTTCTCTCTTTCCAGCATCTGCACCTTTTCCAGGTATTTCGCAAGGCGGTCATTCAACATTCGCATGGTCTCCTTCTCATGACTGTTGATGCCTTTACCACACCAGCCAGAGTCATCCGGAGAGGCATAGGCATTGAGGTTGCTTATTAGGTAGGTGGGCATGCGACAGAAGCAAGGAGTGGGGTGACGGCCCTGTTCCCGGGGTATTCTCAGAAGGCGGCCAGGTGGTTGGCAGTTCTTGGTTCCAAGACCACTCTTGGAGTGGCAGCTGTTTCTAGAAGAGGCGGTTTTAACATTTGTAATCCGAGAGCAGTTTTGGCCTGGGGTTAGAGAAGAAATGGTTGTTGTATCGCCCTTGGCATCCATAGTGTGTGCCCGGCTTCAGTTTGTTTCAAGGCCTGTCGTCGCCAGGATGAAAAGCTCAAGCAACCTTAGCCAGAGTCTAAATTCCAAGCCTCTTGGCTTTTTCCTCTTTGAAGTGCTTATATAGCCTCTAGGTGGTGTCACAACAGGTGGGATGTTTTGCTTTCTAATGGTTATATCACATCCCATAGGAACATGTCATTAGCCTCCTTTTTACTTGGCCTGAGAAGAGTTACTTGCCCCATAAAAATCTGCATTTAGGCTCTTACAAAGTTATTACCCACCACAAGTACTACTTGTCATTGGATGCAGAGCTTCACATTCTGTGTTCAAAAGGAACTGTCATCATAGTCCTAACAGCATCCGTGATTAAGCAGGTGTGAGTATATCAAGTCTATTAAGTTCTTGGTAACACCCTCACCTGGCATTGAGCTTGAACACCAATCAGTTCATCCTTCTTCTCTAGAAGACGGAAACTACTAATGTCTAATAATTATTGATGAACTTAGAAATCAGTATTTTATTTTGTTCTGTTCCTCTGATTTTCTCATTTCATGTTAGGACATTGTTAGATGGATTAAAATGTTCATTGTTAAGTAAGCCTCTTTTTAAAAGTAGTTGTTAGATTCGTGATTTAGCTTTCCACATAGGGTTTTACTGCTAACAAGAAATTTCTTAGAAAACAGTCTAGTTACCTTTTGGTTTGCCAAAGCCCACCCACATTTTATAACATTTTGGGCGCTCAGTGTTTGCGCGTGGATTTATATTGATTAGAAATTTGTCATGATATTGGCTTATATTGGACATTTAGATATGATCTGTTGAAAGTTTTTTTCCTGAGGAATACTTACTTGGCATTTTCTTAAGAAAGTTACTTGTTCCTAATCTTTTAAAGAGACTCTAGGGAAGAATCCCTTTCTAGCCTTTTCCAGCTTCTAGATGCTGTCTACATCCTTGTCTTGTGACCTTCTTCTATTTTCAAAGCCAGGAAGGGCCACGGGAGTCTTCTTGACATTGTATCTGGCACAGATACACATTGACAATCTCTTTCCTCTTTCACATTCAAGGACTCCAGGGATTACATTGGTTCCACCCAGATAATCTAAAGTAATCTTCCTATTTTAAGGTCAGCTAATTAGCAACCTTTCTTTCCCTTTTATTTTCCCTACTAACATCTTCCAGGTTCTGGGATTAGGACATGGACATCATTGGGTACTATAGAATGGAATAATGTAGGAATAAATTTGGTTAGAAAGGTACAAGATCTACATGAATAAAATATTACAATATACTGAACTTGAGAATTATACACAGAAAGCTATATCATGTTCTTGGGCAGAAAAAATAGTATTCATCATTAGAAAAATGTCAACTGTCTCTACATAATTTAATGAAAGCTCAATAAATTTAATGAGATCCTCTTATTTTCCATATAGGTAATTTTTTCCCAACTAGATGACATAATTCTGAAAGTTGTATGAGAAAAATTAAACAAACTGGAATAGCCAGGAAAATCCTGAAAAATAGTCCTTTCAGATACTAACATCTATTTTAAAGCATCAATAATTAAAATAGTGTGGTATTGATATCTGGCTAGTCAGGCAGACCAATGGAATAAGAAGTCTAGATATATACTCCTGAACAGATTGAGATTTAGTATATGATAAACATAGTGTTTGAAGTCAATGGAGGAAAAGGTAGGCCATTATGTGTACTTTGGGGACAATTCTGTATCACTCAGGGGGAAGGAAGGGAATATCGAAACCTCACTCATGCCACAAGTTACAAGTGGATTGAAGAGTCAAATGTGAAAAAAAAAAGAAATAATAAATGTGCTAAAAGAATACATGGGATGCACATGTTTTGGTTACATAATTTGCTTTTGTATATTTTAAATCCAGGTTATGTGTTCACTTTACTCACAATTATTTTATAAATTTGTAGTCGGAAGTCCTTTCCAATAGTAACCCCAAATTAAAAACTATAAAAAAAGATAAATTTGACTATATAAAATAACAATTTTTTTAACTTGTGCTTGGATAAAAATCACAGCCTATAAAACCGGAAGACAAAATGACAAATTGAGAAAGAATATTAATAATTACACCACAGACAATGACCAGAAAGAAAATGCAAAAAGGCACTTAAAATGAGAACAAGTGGCTGGGTGCAGTGGCTTACACCTGTATTCCTAGCACTCTGGGAGGCTGAGGTGGGAGGATAGCTTAAACTCAGGAGTTTGAGACCAGCCTGAGCAAGAATGAACCCCCCCCCACCCCGGCCCCAGTCTCTACTGACAATAGAAAAATAAGCTGGGTGTTGTGGCTACTTTGGAGGCTGAGCCAGAGGATCCCTTGAACCCAGGAGTTTGAGGTTGCTGTGAGCTAGGCTGACACCACAGCCTTCTAGCCTGGGCAGCAGAGTGAGAGACTCTGTCTCAGAAAAAAAAAAAAAATGAGAGAAAGTGTTGACTGTCACCCTAAAAATAGGAAATGTAAATTTAAACTACACTGAGATATCATTTCATTTTTCCACCTATCAGACTGAAAAACAAAAAAGTTTGGTAATAAAGGCATTGTGCTGTGTGCAGTACTCTCATTCATTGCTTGTGGTACTATAAACCCATACAGGTTACAACACGTAATGTTCTTATAATTAAGAGAGCATGATAGTGGCATAAGGATTAGCAGATGGACCAGTGAGAGAGAATATAGACTCTAGAAACGGTGTCACTTGTATGAGCTCAACTGATTTTTGACAAAGGTCTCAAAGCCATCAGGAGAAAAGGAAAGCCTTTTCTATAAATGTTCCTGAATCAACTAGATAATTATATAGCAAAAAATATTACATCTTGATCTCTACCTCACACTATACATAAAAATTCATGCAAGATGGATCAAGAACTTCAATGTGAAGGTTACATACCATATAAAGTTTTTAGAAGCCAACAGAGGATTATGTTCATAACCTTGAGCTGGGTGAAGACTTCTTAGAATATGGGTGACTCTATAATTAATAGTTTCATCAAATTAAGCTTCATCAATAAAGCCTTTCAGGGATTAAATGAATAGCTAAGAAAGTGAAAAGGCAAGCTACAGATTGGATAAAAATACTCTCTTTCCTCATTTTACATATACATATATATATACACACACACATATACATATATATACACACAGGCATGTGTCTGTTTACAATTGGGGTAGATTCTGAGAAATTCCTCCTTAGATGATTTAGTCATTGTACAAACATCCAGAATGCACTTACACAAACCTAGATGGTCTAGCCTACTACATACCTGTGCTGTATGGTACAGGCTATTGCTCCTAGTCTATGTGTATAAACTTGTACATCAAGTTACTGTCATGGAGTTTGGGCAATATGTCATGGGTTTATTTATCTGAGAAATGTTTTATTTTGATTATTCCCCCTACGTTGTACTGTTAAATCAGGAGAGAACTATGAAAAAAGATGTAGTATACAATTTTAGGTCTTAAACTTGATTTTGGTTTAAACCTACCTGTATTTTTATCATGTGCTTTGAGTGCCGAGACTACTATGAAAATGTCCACACACATAGACTAGAAAACCTAGAGGAAATGAATAGATTTTTAGAAACAATGATAACCACTTTCATCACTTCTAGTCAAGTCCTACCCAGAGCACCCAGATAAGAGAAAGAAATAAAGGGCATCCAAATCAGAAAAAAGTGGTCAAACTATCCCTGCTTGCCGATGCTATGAACTTTCATCCAGAAAACCCTGAAGACTTCTCCAAAGGACTCTTGGAACTGTTAAATACATTTGGTAGTCTCAGGTTACAAAATTGATATACACACATCAGTAGCATTTGTATATGCTAATGTATGCAATCAAACTAAGAGTCAAATCAAGAACTCAATACCACTAATAATAGCTGTAAAGAAAATGAAATTCCTAGGAATATACTTCACCAAGGAGGTGAAAGATCTCTACTGATGAAAGAAATCATAGATCACACAAACAAATGGAAAAACAGCCTGGTAAAAATGGAAGTCCGGACTTACCACTTGGTGTCTTGTGGTGGGCTTGGTTTTGCCTGTGGTGTTTGGCTGAGTTGAGTGGTTTTTTGCCTAAAGGTTTCCTGTCTTGCTAGCCTGCCCCTTTTCTGGTTTTAGAGTGAGCAAGAACTTTGGGGGGTTTTGTTTGTTTTTTGTCTGCAACCGTTAGTGTTTCTGGGTTGTTGGTTGCTTCATTCCCACTGATGAGATAAAAAATGCAGGGAACACATCACAGTGTCACTTTGATTCTTAAGAGCCCTGGTTAGTCCTTCTTTTTGTTTTATTATATAATTTCCAGGGTTTTAACTATACTTAATGAAGAGGAATGGGGAAATATATGTCTACTTCATCTATCTGGAAGTGGGCATTCTCTACCTTACTTTTTAATGTGTGAAAATAATTATTCATATAATCTAAACATGCAATAACTGACCAATGTAACTTATGGTATATGATGCAACCACTAAAATGATGGCCATGAGAAGTCTTAGTCTTAAGTTTTTATTAGAATTGTAAATGCTTAGATGACACAAATGAAAAGAAAAGATTGCACCACTGTATGCATAGGTAAGTGTGGTTATAACTCTATGGAGGGCCTAGTATCAGAGAAAAAGAAATGGAGGGATGTTCTCCTGAGTATTGACAAGGGATGGTTGGTAGATGGAATTATGAGTGACTGTTTTTCCCTTTAACAAGCCAACTTAAAAAAAGGAGAATCTAGTACTTTTATAATTAAGAATGTAATAAATACAATGATATCCCCACTTCCTCTCAGAAAGATACATACAACTATCTCCTATGATATATGACATTTTTCATGAATCAGTTGGTTCGTGTTTGAGGAGTTAAACACATTTTTAGTGTTTAGGGTTTATGCAAATTCAAACTATAGTCATCAAACGAATATTCTGTGAACAGTAATAAGCCACAAAGCTGTCCTTCCCATGCTGAAGGAATGAAACACTTTTTATTTGGAAGAGAAAACGCTTTACAGTCTCCCGGAACCCAGCCAATGAGCTGGAAAGAGAGAAATGATAAAGCAGAAATAGACTGAGGGTCCCTGGGATACATGAAAGCTTTCCAGACTTGTCTTTCCGGTTTGGATGTCTCTGGTTGAAGCCCCACCTCCTTTCTAGGACACTGGGCGTTGATTCCTCCATCTGCTGCGCTGGTGTTAACAATTCACGAACAGCAATTTTCCACCGTGCAAATTACATAGGCTGAGTGTGGCTCACCCGTGTGGCTTGATGTGCATGTTGTAGAACACGGGTTACAGGGAAGCCTGAGGAAAATCAATTTTAAACTAAGCTTAACAAGGAGATAGTAATAAAATGTCAAGGTTTGCCCTTGCAGAATAATAGCATTTGACTGAAGCCTGTTTCATCTCTGGAATCAGAATTGTTACTTCACGTTCACTGCAACAGTTGTAGTTAAATAATCATATATTTTCTGTGTTTTGCAAATGTTATCTTAAGTGTCTTTAAGATTTCCCTTTAGTGGAAAAAGGAGCAAAGGGAGGTGCCCAGCATGAATTTAAATGTTGGACATGATAATTATTCTGTTTCAAATGTTAGAGTGTTTTAGAACATTTCTGTTGTCACCTGCTTCAACTCAGCCACTCCTCATCTCTCTTTTAAGGAGATCCCTTGACCCATTAGGGAGGTTTGACCTTGGCCAGACCCTGGGGAAACAGGATTCTCCTACATCAGCCTCTCTTTGTGATTCTAGGGGATTTCATGAGCAGCTGTGGGACTTGCCTGCTGTCCTCGCTCTCCAGCAGCCCCCGGTACGTGTTGATCTCACACTCCAGCCGGGCCTTGACGTCCAGCAGCACCCGGTACTCCTGGTTCTGCCGCTCCAGGTCACAGCGGATCTCGGCCAGCTGGTTCTCCACGTTGTCAATCAGGCACTGGATCTGGGCCAACTGGGAGCTGTACTGGGCCTTGGTTTCTGCCACGGTGCATTCCAGAGATTCTGACTGTGAGAGGAAAACAACGTCCAAAGGACCCCGTCTCTGGAGCCAGATGGCCTGTTTTCAAATCTTTGCTCTACCCTTTCAGCTATGTGACTGTGGGGAAATTACTTAGCTTCTCTGAACCTCAGTTTTATTTTACATAAAGTGGGGAAGGCAAAGTAAATATCTCAGAGGAAATTTGTGAAGATGAAATGAGTGAGTATGTGTAAATCACTTAGAACAATGCCTGGAAAAATTTTAAAGGCTGTTTCCCACTGATGTCTACTGAGATCTACATTTCTGTAGCAACAGCTGCATAGCAATGGGGGGTCAGGGATAGTTAGTTTTCCGCATGTCCCTGCCTCCCACTGGTTTGCAACTGTTAGGTTAAGGACAATCAACAGCATTTTAGAGGAAACAATGAGTTTGTGCTCCTGGCGAGGAGGGGAGGAGGGGTGGTATAGCGTGGTTAAGAGAGGAGTCTCTGGAGGGTGAGTGGGGGCATGAAGAGAGGTTGGTAGGTGGGGGAAACATACAGTTAGATAGAAGAAATTAGTTCTGATGTTTGATAGCAGAGCAAACTGACTATAGCTAACAACAGCGTATTGTGTATTTCAAAATATCTGTAAGAGACAACTTGAAATGTTCCCAACACACAGGAGTGATGAAGATCCAAGGTGATGGCTGCCCTGCGATCCCTGACTTGATCCTTATACATTCTATGCATGCAGGACACTAGCACATGGACCTCATAAATATGTACAAATATTGTGCATCAAGAAAGGTAAATATGTGTTTTGTTTTTCTTTAAAGAGGGAGGCTTTGAGATTGAACGACCTGGGTTTAGCTTCCATTTTTGCCTCTTGCAAAATCGCAGGTTACTTAATCTGAGTCTCAGTTCTTCACATCTGTGTGATGCGGTGAAGGTATCTACCCCAAAACGTGACTGTGAGGCTTCAGTTGGCATGGTGCCCCTCATGAGATGAGTGCTCAGCTATTACTCACCTAGGTACTTGGCATAGGACTTCAAGGAATGTGGTGCTTAGCTGGTTCATGTAATCTAGAATGCATGGTATCCTTATTGCTTGAGTGAGGTGGGGTGCAGGGAAGGGTCAAATTAAGGGGTGGATCCTGGGAAACTTTAGGATAGTTATTGGCTGAAAAGTTTGAAAACCGTTTGTTTTGAATATGATGGTGAGCCTGGAAAATTGGTCTGAATCTGAGGAGAGATAAAGCTTGTTGGAAGGCTTCCGTGCCTTTGGCGCTAAGGTCCCTCTCTCACTCTGCCCAGCCTTTCCCTTTCTCCATGTGTCTGGAGAGGGTGGCAGGATCATGCTGAAGCCCAGGAGGGAAGGTTAGACATCCCAGCAGGGCAATTGACCTTCTGCTTTTGGTGGGTAAACAGCAGTATTGGGAAAGGTGAGGAATGGTAACCCCTGAGTTACAGAAGAGGACATAGCATCCCAGAGCCTGACTTATCAGGGAACAGTTGAGACTGCCTTTGCCTTACGCACCAGGCTTTGCTGGGCCTGGAGCTCGATTTCCAGAGCATTGGCTGTGCGTTTCAGTTCCAAGATCTCCGTCTGGCAGCCCTGCAGCTGCTCTGCGCTGGACAGCTGCTGACGGTTCAGCTCTTCTGTCTGAAACACAGGCCCGGTTAGAGAGTCCACACGAGGCAGAAGTCGGAAGCCTGACATTTTACCGCTCCCTTGCTGACCTGAACGGCGAACCATGCTTCAGCGTCCCTGCGGTTGTTGGTGAGCACCGTTTCGTACTGACACCGCATCTCATCCAGGGCCCTGTTGAGGTCGATGGTGGGGGCAGTGTCCAGCTCCACGCTGAGTCGGTCACCAAGCTGTCCACGAAGCGAGTTGACCTCCTGAAAGCAGAGATGGAGTAAGGAAGGTCCCAGAACAGTAGAGAGAAAAATCAATCTGATGGTCTATGGCGTCCCATTTCTGCTTTTTTGGAGCAGTGGGTAAGAGTGTGGGATTCTGACTCAGATTGCTCATGCTGAATCTCTCTTCACCACTTAGAAGGGTCTCAGTTTCCTCATCTGCCAAATAGACATAATAACTGTACCTTTCCAGGAAATATAGTGAGATATAGAAGAGTTAATATATACATAAGGAATTTATGAAAGTTCTCGCACACACTGAGGTCTCATTAGAAGTTAGTTATTATCAGCAAGTGTTCAAAGAGCAAATGTGCTTTTCCTCCCCATTCAGCTTCTCATTTTCCAGCTTCATGAATACGACATAACCCATCACTTCATATTGTATGGCTTAGAAAAGTTTGTAAATGCACAATATTAAAAAAAAGAAACAAAACCTGATCCAAATACAGCATGAGTCTTTATTCCCTTTTTGAAATGGGCTTCACAATCTACATTAATCAGCCCAACTTTCCTATCATGTAGACTGAGTTAGGGGTGGCATAAAGCCTCCAAGGACAGCCATTTGTGGAGTCACTTCCTGCACATAAGCAATGGCAATCAAGAATTTTTGGTTCCTTCATCTGGCACCAGCTAGGGGCTAGGGCACATCTATATTCAGAGACACCCGGGGGTGATCGGGCTGAATGGTAATAGTGCCCCATGTAGTTCTATTCCAGCTTGTAGAATGTCTGCTCAAGTTCAATGTATGTACACCAATCAGCATCAGATCTCTATCAGTTTAACTTTCTTACTCTTCGGGTCCTTCAGCGGTGTCGCCACCCTCCTCACCTCTTCGTGGTTTTTCTTAAGGCAAAGGAGATCTTCCTGCAGGGACTCCACGTGGGCCTCCAGATCGGATTTGCACAGAGTCAGGTCATCCAGGATTCCACGCAGGCCGCTGATGTCAGCCTCCAACAGCTGGCGAAGGGACAGCTCATTCTCGTACCTTTCATAGCAAAAACACGTGAAGCCAGTGTTTACCCTGCTGGACGCTGGGCAAAGTGCTGGGCCACACGGGTGATCAAGACACAGGCTCAAGGAGCCATCTGCTGTTTCTTTTACATCCCCAATAAGGATAAATTCAAGCTTCTACAACATTCTGAACTTTGCAAATACTATATAGAGAAATTTGGAGGGGATGAGAGAGATTGAGAGAGAGGCAATCAGACAGCTATAATTTATTTTTAAATTAAAATTAAACTTACTTTGACCTAAAGTCATCAGTAGCCAGTTTGCAGTTGTCAAGCTGTACAGCAAGTCTGGAGTTCTCTGCCTTGGTGCACAAGATCTAGGAAGTCGTGTGAGAAATGGTTCTTTGAGAGAAATCTAAATATCTACTCAGTTAACAGCTATCCCTTTAGCTGTTGAATCCTTTGAAAGTCTTTGAACCTCTTTATAAGAAAGAATAAAATCATTTTCAGGCGGCTTTTCTCACTAACCCTGTGAGTTCATGAAGGAAAAAAGCAGTGTCCATTTAGAAACAAAACAGAGAAATAAAAACGTTCAGCTTTTTAATGGGCAAAGATATTTCACGATATTCCTCGGCAGTTGAACACCATTTAAGTTTTCTCTGTAAGTAGTTTGTATTATGACTATATCCCCATCCGTAACCACAGAAATTCATCAAGAAGAGAAGAAAATGGTTACTAGGTGAAATTCTATGTTTAAAAAATGACATTTCAAGTTGTGTGTGACAGTTAGCATGAACATTCATTGTTATGTGCAGAAGTGATTTTAACTTTGATACAGTTTCCCCCCATTCTATAGGTAATGAAGTTAAACTCTAACTTTGTTGGGGCAGTTCTGGGCCTGGTGCTGAGGTTTCCTGACTCCCAGTCCAGTGCCCTCTCCTCTGTATCACATCAGCACCTAGAATTTTGACTTCCCTTGATTTCCTTCCATAAAATAGGCTTCTTGGGGGTAAAGAGAAAGCAGGTAGATTGGGAAGGTGGAGCTTTAGAGTAGCCAGGCACCAAACCTTTTGTTGGAGATCTTCGATGGTGTTGAAGTAACACTGGTAGTCAGGGCACGCCAGCGGGGTCTCCTGCTCACATTGCTCTCGGATCCTGCCCTCCAGCTCTGCGTTGGTCTGCTCCAGGCTGCGCACCTTGTCCAGGTAGCTGGCGAGTCTGTCATTCAGGAACTGCATGGTCTCCTTCTCATTGCTCGTGAACGCCCCGTCCTCACACCAGGCACAGGCCCCGACCAAGCACGGGCTGTTACAGCTCCCGGCAAGGTAGCATGGCGCGAGGCAACCGGGCAGCAGGCGAGACCTGCACAGGAAGCTGGGGGTCTGGCCCCTGGAGGCAGCGCAGGCGCTGGGGATGCAAGTGGTTTCCACAGAACAGGTTGAAGCAGGTTCATGACTGGGAGCCCCAGTGCAGGACTCAGGGGAGCAGGGTGTAGGGGAGCAGTCCGAAGTCATCCTTGCAGAAGAGAGGGTCAGAACCTGCCTGCGAAACTCCTCTTGCCTTGACTCCAAAACTGTCCTTCCTTCCTGAGACTTTTATATAGATGTCCAGATGGGTATTTACAGACTGCCCCGGATGTTTCCTTTATCTCGCTGTTGGTGCTGGTTTTCATACAAACATTTCATTAGAGTTGTTTATTTACTGAGGAAGAGTTTTATGCCTCATAAAAGAGGGATAACTTCAGGTTACTAAATAGAAACGTATACCCTTTCCACGTGCCAGGAAGATAGACTACTTATTCCACAAAATCGCCACAGAAACCATTGTTCTTTTGGTAGAATCAGAATAGAAAGAGAAAATTTGGCCAATTGGTAATTATAGATAAAACTTGTTACAAATAAGATAAATAATCTTCCCATGGATTTTTGATTTGGTGTGCTGACTGCTTGTATCTCTTTTTAAAATCAATACTATAACTCATTAAATGACATTTCTTTGTTTATACCACATCATAAAGATGGTCAGTGGGATTAGTGATTCTTTTTTGTGACCTCAGAGCACGTGCTTAGGTGGGAGAACAGTGAGACGTGTGCTGGGCTTAAGGGCTGTGTGTGTGTGTCACAGCTCCCTGTGTCCAGATGACAACGTCCCTTTACAGATCTAGTGGGAATAAGTTGTGCCCTGTGGGCCAAGATATAAATTGGTTATCATGACCTGGAATTGTGATCTTTGATTTCTTGAAACGTGCCTTCTGCACGTTTCCTATGACTTATTTTTAGATCAGCTATACTGTTTTTTTCCTGCATTTCTTTTTTTTTTTTTTTTTTGAGATGGAGCCTCAAGCTATCCCCCTGGGTAGAGTGCCATGGCATCAAAACTCATAGCAACCTCCAACTCCTGGGCTCAAGCGAGTCTCCTGCCTCCGCCTCCCAAGTAGCTGGGACCACAGGCGCCCGCCACAACGCCTGGCCATTTTTTGGTTGCAGCCATCATTGTTGTTTGGCGGGCCTGGGCTGGGGTGTACCTTAGGTGTACGTGGCTGGCGCCTTAGCTGATTGAGCCACAGGCGCCGAGCCGTGATTGTGTCTTATAAGATGAAGTTCTTTTTTTTTTTTTTTTTTTCTGAGACAGAGCCTCAAGCTATCCCCCTGGGTAGAGTACCCTGGCATCACAGCTCACAGCAACCTCCAACTTCTGGGCTCAAGCGAGTCTCCTGCCTCAGCCTACCACGTAGCTGGGACCACAGGCACCCACCATGATGCCTGGCTATTTTTTGGTTGCAGCTATCATTGTTGTTTGGCAGGCCCTGGCTGGATTCAAACCCACCACCTTAGGTGTATGTGGCTGCTGTCCTAGCCACTTGAGCCACAGGCGCTGAGCCATAAGATGCAGTTCTTAATTTTAATGAAGCCCAATTTACTTTTGCTTCCTATGCTTTTTTTTTAAGAGACAGAGTCTCACTTTGTCACCCTTGGTAGAGTGCCCTCATGTCACAGCTCACAGCAATCTCCAACTCCTGGGCTTAGGCAATTCTCTTGCCTCAGCCTCCTGAGTAGGTGGAACTACAGGTGCTCCACACAACGCCCGGCTATTTTTTGTTGCAGTTTGGCCGGGGCTGGGTTCGAACCCGCCACCCTCGGCACATGGGGCCAGCGCCCTACCCTCTGAGCCACAGGCACCACCCTGCTTCTTATGCTTTTGATGCCATATATCCAAGAAGTCCTTGCCACACATAATAACATGAAGTCTCTGCATTTTCTTTGAAGAGTTTTGTAGCTTTAGCTTTTATGTTTAGATCTTTGATCCCCCCTCCCTTTTTTTTGAGACAGAATCTCACTTTGTCATCCTTAGTTGAGGGCGGTGGCATCATTATAGTCCACAGCAACCTCAAACTTTTGGGCTCAAGTGATTCTCTTGTTCCAGCCTCCCTGGTAGCTGGGACTACAGGCTCCCACCATGATATCTGGCTATTTATTTATTTATTGTTTTTAGAGACAGGGGTCTCACTCTTGCTCAGGCTGGTCTTGAACTCCTGTGTTCCAGCAATCCACCCACCTCAGCCTCCCAGAATGCTTCTAAAATACAGTACTTCTTGTTACTCCTATCTCAGTCTCTTGGATGTCTGTATATTTTCCAATTTACTGGGGGTCATCTGTCATTTAAGATTTAAGAAAAACCCACCTCATTGCATAAA
>CAUYQV010017431.1:0-34657 GCA_963574575.1 Galagoides demidoff
GCCTCCCAAGTAGCTGGGACCACAGGCGCCCGCCACAACGCCCGGCCATTTTTTGGTTGCAGCCATCATTGTTGTTTGGCGGGCCCAGGCTGGGGATTCAAACCCGCCACCTTAGGTGTACATGGCTGGCGCCTTAGCCGATTGAGCCACAGGCACCGAGCCTCATATCGAAATTCTGATGCAGTCAATATGCACACTTTCATACTTCTAAACAAGTTTCTTTAAATCATGTTTAAATTGTATTATTTATCATTTTTGTTAATCGTAGTAAAATGCATGTAACATAAAATTTGCTGTTTGACCCACTGGTTAAGTGTACAGTTCAGCAGCATTAAGTACATTTAGGTGGTTGTGCAACCATCACCACCAGCCATCTCCAGAACTGTTTCATCTTCCCCAAACTGAACCTCAGCACCCACTAAACAGTAACTCCCACTGCCCCCTCCCCAGCTCCTGACCACCACTGTTGGACTTTCCATCTCTGTGAATTTACTACCCAAGGCACCTCATGTAAGTGGAATCGTACTGTATTTGCAGCTTTGGGAATGGCTTACTTCACTCAGCATAATGTCTTCAAGGTTCTTCCACATTGAAGTGTGTGATTATCTCCCTCCTGCTCAGGGCTGAGTACTATTCCTGTGTGTCGGCCACGTTTTGTTTGGCCACTCACCCATCAGTGACACTGGGGCTACTTCCTCCCCTTGGCTACTGTGAGCAATGCTGCTTTGAACACGGTGGGCTAACATCTGTTTGAGTCCTGGCTTTTACTCCCCTTGGGAACATACCTACGAGTAAAACCACTGGATCACACAGTATTTCTATTTTTAATTTTTGAAGAACTTCCATACTATTTTCCATAGTGGTAATACCAATTTTTGAAAAAAAAAAAAAAAAACAGATTCTTGGATGAGAATAAATGCAAATTTGCCAATCTACTACTATGAAAAATAAAATGCCCCAAGTCTACATCATAAGTCTTCTCTTAAAGATGATGTCAGGCTGTGATTACCTTTACTTCAGTTAATAAATTTAAGAAGATAGTGGCCAGATTCACAGCACTGGCCCCAGTGGCCCAACCCTAAAAGGGTTCTGGTAAGCCACCAGGTTAAGTCCAGTTCCAGAATGTCCTGGAAATAAACTATCAAGAAGTAACAATATGCTAGTGACAATGAGGACACTGATGATAGTAAGTGACATTTGTGCAGCACCTTGGGGTTTACAGAAGCGTTACACAAGTGAGATGGGTCCTCCCACTCCTGCCTTATAGGTGAGAGAACTGAGGCCCCAGGTGTCGGAGAGAAGGCTGGTTCTCTCACAGCACTTGGGAAACTACCACTGGCGTGCTCTGTGAAGAAACTCCATCTCTCTGGGGGTTTAGAGAAAAGTTTTAAAACCTAGACCCATCCTCCCAGCACCGATGGGGACAGACATGCGGCACCCCAAGCAGTCAGAATGATTCCTGGCCAAGCCTCCCTCCAGGACCACGGATGCCACTGGATTCCAGAGGCAGTGGGCGTATGAGGGGTGTGAGGGAGTGGGATGCAGGGAGCAGTGCTGGGCTTTAGGGACAGGGAGAAAGAAGAGAACACTGGGGCAGCACCAGCGGCTCAAAGGAGTAGGGCGCCAGCCCCACATGCCAGAGGTAGCAGGTTCAAACCCAGCCCCAGCCCCAACTGCAAAACAAAAAAAGGAGAGAACCCTGCTTTCCCAGCCCCAGAGCACTGCACGGGACTGCCCTCCCTGGAGCTGAGGGTGCAGGGGCACAGCTGGGCCCCTGCATAGGTCTTTTTGGTCCCTGACTCCCCAGCCCTTCTGTTAGAAGCCAAAGGACTGTCCCTCCCTCTGAGTACTATGAGCTCTCAGGCCTGGCCAGCCCACACAGAGGAACGTGAACCTCACCCTGCCATCCTGGCACATCCCAAGGCCAGGCTCCGGCCTGTTTGGGACTACCCTTTGAAGACCAGGGGGCAGAATTCATCCTTCCACAACCAGGGGGCAGTGATCCACCCGGAAGCCCACTACAGCAGATGCTGCCCTGACCAAGCTAAGTGGACGGTGCCCCTTTCTGCCAGGCCAAGACTGTCCTGGGGCATCTCCTCCAAAGTTCTACTGGAGCCAGGCTTCTTCCCCCCATCTGCCCTTGGCTCTGCTCCTCCTGCTATGGCCCAGGAACACCAAGCCACAGCTCCCACAGGATGCAACAAGGACACGTCCCTCAGATGCTGTTCACATCTTCCTCACACAAAAACCTGATTGCGTACGGCCCTACAGAAGCATTCTCCAAGCACACTTTGCTACGGCAAGGTGCACTCACGCATATCAGTATTTTGGCCTCTTATGTGGAAATGCCCCAATATGGGGACCTTCCCACATGGACTTGACATCCTTGAGGCCTGTCCTGTTTCACTAGTTGCTGAAGGGGCTCTAGTCATCTCCAAAAAAGAAAACAACAAACAAAGAAACGAACTGGCAGACAGTAGCATCTAAGTTTTAGGCGATGGAAAGCCCCAGGTACAGATTTGTCAGAGGAGGGGACCCCCGGGTTAGCTCAAGGCCAGGGCCTGGGGTGTGGCTGGGGTGCAGGATACAGGCTGATGTCGGAGCTCTGCGCCTGCTCCTTGGTGTGGGACCATGGTAGGAGGTGTCCAGGGGCAACGTGAGTTCTTCTCTGGGTGTGACCCTTTCCTTCGAGTCACTGTTTCCTCTCAAACTCCCTCCCAAGCAGATGTCCACCCATCACCATGACAACCACATTTCACACTAAACGGCCAGGTTGTCTTGCAAAGAGGCAGGAAGGTGGGTTGGTGATGCTTGTCCCCGCGAGAGCCCATCTGCTGCTCCAGTTTCCATCTGTGGGAGGGAAGGGGAGGTTGGCAGCATCTGAAATTGACATGCTTCGAGGCCCACGAGGGTTTGGGGCTCTAGCATCATAGATGGAAGATGCTATTTAAATCCGGTTGTATGTATAGCCGCCAGCCACACCTCAATTTTAAGATGCTGGCTAGGGTTACTGCAACAGAAAAGCAGGGTTCCATCCCTCATGAAGTAACTATAGTGAGATGTTCTCAATGTCATGGGCTAAAGCCGCTCTAGCCATCCACTCAGAGAGGGCAGCAGGGAAAGCTTGTGGGGTAAAGCAGGGGCATGGGGGGGTAACCCCCACAGAGCTTGGATGACAGCAAATTAAAGCGTGGCAGGTCTCAAGATGTCAGGGCCCAGGGATAGCTGTTCAGGGCAGAGATAAATGCCTATAATAAAAATATACTAACATGATAAATCATTCTAATAAATATCTTGGCTCCCATTGGTGAAACTAAAGCTTGGATTTTCAAAGTGTCAATTCTGATTTCGTTTGCTTGATTAAACTGAAAATATAGCACTATAACCAATAAAGCCCACATCACTTCAGATGAGACATCACCAAACGAGCACACACCCACTCAGTTCCTGCCATCTGTAATTAAAGCAGAAGGTTTCCAAGCACTGTACTGAATGACAAATGCGGCAGGAGCCCAAGTTGGGGTCAGAGATTATTTGTTCAGAGTTAGGCGAGCTGCAGACCTCCCACTGGTCTGTTATATTTCCCCTGGAACGTGAGACCCCAGGGCTGATGCACGGCTCAGGTAGGTGACAGACAGACTTCTCTGGGACTCACCTCCTAGTCTCTGCTTTCAAAAAGATCCATCATCCCTACTCATCTGATATCCCAACAGAGATCTCTTCCTCCTACCGGCTCCGGCAGTCAGCTGAGACCCTCTGCACAACCAGAGCTCCAAGCAAGGATGAGTGAGGGCAGAAACCACCAGGGCCGGAGGGAGGGTCTGACAGCAACGTGGACATCTTTCAAAAGCCCTCAAATCTGTCCCCTGACACGTACGTGGCTCAGAAAAAATTACAGTATTGTTCATTTTCTCCCAGTCCTCCTTAGAATTCAGGTCACTCCTGTGATATTTATCTTGAGAATAGGAGCTTGGATAAAGTATTTATTCTTGCGATAGTTACTCCCACAGGGGAGCCCATCTTTTCAAAGCAGAGCTGTGGCTTAAAAGCATCGTGACAAGACACATCAGAGAAACCAGCCAGCCCATCTGCATTTTAAAATCTCTCAGATGGTTACGTTTTACCATTCCTATGATTGTGTAGGTGACTTTATACTGATTTCATAGTAGGTAGTACTGAATACACTGGATACTTTTTCTTTTATTCTTGAGATACTTTACTAGTATGTTTCAGCTCCATCCAGGTAAACATAAAAGTTGGGACTTGTACCCCATAAATGCATTAATGTACACATTTATGATTTAATAAAGAATTAAAAAAAGAAAATAAGGTACATTAGACTTTTAAAAGTACTTTAAAATGTGAGAGATTAATAAAATAAAACCTCTCAGACAGGCCTGTGCATGGCCGGGAGGAAGGGAGCATCCCTCCTGCACCTCGGTGTTGGGGCATGCTTCAGTAAAAACTAAAACCTCGCTCACGCACCGCTGCTGGGAATTTAAAATGTTCTGTCACCTCAGAAGACATCTGTAGCCCCTAAAAATGGCGAACACTGAGTGACCACGTGACTCACTGCCTAATCTGAAATACAACTTTTTTGCAACTTTTTAAAATTGTGGTAAAATACACGTAAACATACAATTTGCCATCTCAACTATTTCCAAGTGCACAGCTCAATGCTATGAAATACATTCACAGTGGGCAACTATCAGGCCCATATGTAACTTTTTTCATCTCGTTAAACCACAATTCTATACCCACACCAAGTTCAAATTTAACTGGTCATGCTGTATCATTATTTGCTAAATCTGGCAGCTCTCAGGGGGCTGACAGGTGCTGTCTCTGCTGAAACCCCATGGGGCACCCTTGGGCCTGCTGTGTCCTCTCTGCCTGTCTGCTGAAATCTCCTCTCCATTCCCAACCACCAGGACCACTGGATCTATCTTCTACATTATCTGCCACTGGCTTCTCAACAGAGCCAGGTAAAGAGCAGGAAGCAGATGGCTGTGTCCTGCGCAGCATTTCACAACAGAATCTTAATTTTTCTAAACTCACCTCTGCTTTTTTTTTTTTTTTTTAAAGACAGGGTCTAATTTTGTTGGCCATGCTGGAGTGCAGTGGCATGAACACAGCTCATTGTAGCCTCAAATGATCCTCCTGCCTCAGCCTCTTGAATAGCTGGGACTACAGACAAGTGCCACTATGCCTGGCTAATTTTTGTTGTTGTCACTGTTGTAGAGACTAGGTCTTGCTATGCTGCCTGGGCGTCTTTAACTCCTGGCCTCCAGCAGTATTTCTGCATTGGCCTTCCAAAGTGCTGGGATTACACCTGCGCCCAGCCTTTCCTCTGTATTTTGATGTTTCATTAAGCACTGTCCAAAGCCCAAGTGCCATTGTACGTCCTACACTGAGCAAGGCACCTCTCACTGAGGACAGGAGGACCCGTGCAACAAAGGCCCTGGCCTGGGACAGTTCCCAGTCCAACTAGAGACTGAGCCCAGGGATTCTGCTGGCCGCAGATCCTAGTGGGATAGAACAGGGTATAAACAAAACTCTGTGTGAAGGCTCAAGAAAGGAGCCCAGAGACCAAAACATCAAGGCTGTTAAAGGGCTATTAGATTTTTTTTTTCCTTTGAAAGGAATCAGAACCCTCTTAGATTGCTGGTGGCAATGTAAGAGATTCTGTCACTGTGAAAAACATTTTCAGTTTCTAAAAAAGGTCAACATTGAATGGCCACTAGACCTAGCAACTCCACCCAGCCATACACCCAAAAGAACTGAAAACAAGTCTCTACACAAATACCTGCACAGCAAGTTCACAGCCACTCTACTCACACCTGTGAGAAGGAAGGCACAGCCCACATGTCCACAGAGAGGAGGGAAGAAATCAAACGCGGTGTAGCCACCAACGGGACATCATCTGTCCACAAGCAGGGACGAGATGCTGACCCACATTGTGACGTGCACCTGAAATCATTAGTCCAGGTAGAATGAGCAGACACAAATGTCCATAGCAGGCAAGACCACAGAGCAGGTGACAGACTGGTGGCTGCCTGGGGGGTGGGGGTGGGGAGAATGGGAAGTGACAATAAGGACATGGTCTCCTTTTGCAGCAATGAAAATGTTTTGAAACTAGATCGTGAAGGTGGCTATACAACATTCTACAAACTGCCACTAAATTGTACATTTTAAGATGGTTAAGATGATAAGTTTTAACTGGGTGTGGTGGTTCACGCCTGTAATCCCAACAACTCTGGGAGGCTGAAGCTAGTGGATTGCTTGAGCTCAGGGGTTCGAGACCAGCCTGAGCAAGAGTAAGACTGTTTGTACTAAAAATAGAAAAACTAGGCAGGCATTGTGGCAGGCGCCTGTAGTCCCAGCTACTTGGGAGGCTGAGACAGGAGGATTGCTTAGCCTAGGACTTTGAGGCTGCTGTGACACCATGGCATTCTACCCAGGGCACAGAGTGCCACTCTGTCTCAAAAAAAAAAAAAAGAGTAAATTTTTTAATATGTGTATTTTCCTACAATTTAAATATAATGGGAAAAAATAAAAATAATGGGGGAACAAGATAAACCAGCACTGTGTAAAGATCTGAAACATACTGCCTTCACCTATGAGAGCCACTCCAGCTAACCCCAAAGGCCCAGGTGAAGCTCACCCACCAGCCTGTGCAGGTGACCAACCCACAGGGAAAGCAGGAGGAGGCTGGGCTCCTGGCCTGGGATATCCAGGTAGCAGCAATAGCTGCCCAGCAACCACAGGCACTGTTCTCTCTGGTCACCTGTGTCACATACCTGCTGTGACACTGGGTCCACTGGTGGGGATGTTGGGAGCTCTGCGGCTTACAGCCACCAGTGCTATAGAACTCAAGAGTATTCCCTTCCACTTTGCTCAATTCTCAAATGAGAAAATCTACACCAACCCTTCCCGAAACTGCTGCAGAGGGGCCACCCCGGCTGCTTCTGCCCTTGGTTCTACAAGTTTGTCGCAAACACCTGCATGTTTCTGACCTGCAAATTTAAAGACCAGAAGTCCTGCGTATGCAGAGTTTAGTGACAGCAACTCACTGACTGGGGCCAAAGAGTATCACTGAGGTTACTGGAGCTGAAGAATCCCCTGTGGTTTTCCAGGGGCCTGAGCTGTGACCTCTCCTTTATCCCCTAGCAGCCCCCACACTTGGCCTTGAGCCTTGACCACATTCTGAGAAAACTAGCTTGACATCTGAAAATGAAGAAAACTGTTACCCAAGTCAAATGGATATTAAATGGCCAGTACTCAGTCAATATGAGACTGATTTCTGGTGGCATTTTCTGCAGTATTTAACTTCCACTCGTCTGTGGAGGCCAGCTCTGTGTTCTCCTAATACGAGAAGTCCACAGCTGCAGGTAATAAGATTAGTCCTAAAGGAAAAACAGTGAAGTTTAGTCTCAGTGAAACCACCTAAGGCTACAAACGCTAAAACCAAGTCCTACGAGTCATAATTTGAGAAATTAGTTTCATCAGATAATATGTGAAGCTGACAGCAATGACCCCATTAGCTTCCACTAAATCTACGCATTCAACTTTTATGAATACACACAAAGTAGGATATTTGATTTGCTTAAACTTGTGGAACAGAGGAGTAGCAGAACTGGCTGCTATTTTACAGGTGGATTTAACAACACCCAGGGGACTGTAACAAACTGGCCAACATACAGAGGTGGTCAGCATAGGGCACTAGGCTGGCTGTGCTGCTATGTCCATGTGGTGCATGTCCAGGCTTTGCAAATTAGGTCAACCTGAGGAGGCGGTCAGTAAAGTGAAGGAAACTGAGTAACCTTGTGCTGAATGACAGCAGGGTCAAAGATGATGTCCTTGGGAAGGAGATCACTGGATTTCTGGAACAAAACAGTGACGAAACCACAGCCTATCAAAACCTGTGGGACACAGCAAAGGCCGTCCCAAGAGGGACATTTACAGCATTAGATGAGCAAGTCAGCTACCTAAGGGGCCATCTCAAGCAATTGCAAAAGGGAAAACAACCCAATCCCAAACCCAGCAGAAGAAAAGAAAGAACCAAAATCAGAGGAGAATTAAATGAAACTGAAAACAGAAGGAGGCGGTCAGTGGAGGGGGACGGTCAGCGAGGGAGGGTCTGCTCTAGTTTGGGTTGACTTGAATGCTTTTGCCTGCTTGTGTGGTCCAGATTGGCTCTAGCCAGTGAATGGGTCAAAAGCCTTTTCTGTTCTTTAATTCTTTTATTGTTGAAAATATACGTAACATAAAATTTACCATCTAATTATCTGTATATGCAGCCACCACTACCATCCATCTCCAGAACATTTTTAACTTCCCAGCTGAAACCTGAATTTCACCTTCTCCCTCCCTCAGCCCCCACCATTCTACTTTCTGTCTCTAGGAATCTGACTGCTCTAGGAACTCACAGAGGCCGTCAGGCCGTGTTCATGCTTTTGTGACTGGTTCTTTCCCTGAGTGTAATGTCCTCAAGGCTCATGCCTGCAGTGGCAGGGCCAGAGCTTCCTTCTATAGACTTTTCTTTTGCGCTTTATCACTCTGACTATGGTTCAGAGAGCAAACGACCCTCCCACAAATACCTGAAAACATTACCTGGCTATGATCTCCAAATACGGGCCAAACTGCCCATATTTTGGGCGCCAGAATCTCTTGGATTTTAATTCATTCTGTTTCCTTCTTCTTGGAGTTCACAAAGAGGGCTGAGATTAAGTGTTAATGAAATTTTAAGCAAGAGAAACCCCAGACAGCAATTTATATTACAACATTTCCCATCATTTGCAAATACAATGGGATGACACAACAAGAGGAACCCTGCTCCACCACCCTTCCTGTTTCCAGAGCAGGTTTCCAGGATGGATTATCCCCCTCTCTTCAAGATAAACACTGGCATTTCTACAAGTGGCTACCATGCTGTCTTTTATACTTGGGCCCACTGAATAAATGAATGAACAAATGTGTGAATGAATGTGGCTGGGAAGAGATCACAGCAAGTAAGACCTCCTACTTTCGGTGACTAGAAAAGAAAAAAAGACAAGGGAGCAGCCAAAGGAACCCAGAAGCAGCTGAGAGACCTGGCTGGGGCATGGGCTGGTCCTGCTTGAGCCCACTGAGGAGCAGCTGGCAGGTGCATCTGCGTCCGAGGGCATAATGCTCCAAAGTCAGCAGACCCAGAGCCAGAAAGCATGAAGCTCACACACCTCCCTCTGGCTCCAAGGGCTGCTTAGAGGGGAAAGAGGGGACCCAAAGCCTAGGTGAGAAGTCCTGGGCAAGATAGGGCTGTGTCAGGAAGCACAGTGGGCACACAAGTCGCAGAGGCCACTTGTAAGTGTGTGGGCAGAGGAAAGGGGGCTGATTGAGGAGGGAAGAGAGGGAATGGGTGATACCCCCAACCGCAGTGCCCTCCAATCTGACAGCTCTCAGGGCGCAGCATCTCCCTGTTCAAAGTCCAGCTCAGGATCCCAGACCTGCACAGTTCCTGGACACACCCACCTGTGTGACAGACCCAGTAGCACCCAGGTTTCCTGGCTCTTACATGGACCAGCACCAAACAGGAGGAGCCAGACGACCACCTTCTCTAAGTCCAGCCCCAATTGTTTATGCCCTGGCTTGGGTTCCACTGGACAGAGGCCAGTTCCCCTTCTGTAAAGGCTGGCTGTGGAATCAGCTCACACATGTGGACCCGGCAGGTCACGGAGGCCACCCTCAGTG
Source organism: Galagoides demidoff (assembly GCA_963574575.1). Classification (NCBI taxonomy): domain Eukaryota; kingdom Metazoa; phylum Chordata; class Mammalia; order Primates; family Galagidae; genus Galagoides; species Galagoides demidoff. The sequence goes on from CAUYQV010017431.1 coordinate 9,727, forward strand.
CCCTGTTCCGTCCCACACCTCCGTTCTCCATGTGTCTGAGTTGTGCTTGGTTTTCCCATCCATGCTGTTGTCTGACTTGGGCTTGGACATGATTCTTGCTTGGACCCCTATTACCATCGTCTTGTGCTTTTTTGGTAAGTGATTAGCACTGGCTGCGATCTGAATGCACTGAGGTGAAAACCCCAGGACTGCTGTCACCACACTGCCACATCTCAGCTGAGCACACAACATGTGACGTTGTGCATCTCTGGGTGTTCAGCAATGGGGTCTTTCTTCCTGAGCAGATGCTTCTATAGATTCTGCCTGGAGCGCTCCACTTCCTGGGGAACATCCAAGACCAGCCAACTTTGTCAGATAGATGTCTCTTGAGCCTTTGGTACACATGAGGCATGGAGTCAGGTGCCACAGGGGCCCAAGGACAGGTGGCACAGGGCCTCCGGGAGCAGGTGCACACAGACCTGCTGAGTCCTGTGCCCACCCCTCTCATTCCGCAATCTGCCCTGGATACTTCACTGGCAAATTAGTGCAATTCAGGTCACCATCACACACGCACGCTGAGCACTGCTGGTGCCTCCTCAGGTCCTGGCTGCATGTCCCTATAGACGCTGCCCACATACCCCTGCTAATACCAGGGGACCCTCTGCCCCCCGCCCAGTTCACCAGAGCTGCCTTGGCTCAGGGAGCCCCGTTACCCTGGCTCCCCTCCTGACCACAGCAGCCCCCTCTGTCCCTCTTGCATCACAGTTCCCAGCACAGACCCTCTGCCTTCCCCTTGTCCTCTTCCAGCCCCACTTTGTGCTGAGGGCACCCACAGACCTCCATGGTCAAAATCTCAAAGCCCGGAGACTATCTGCCTGTCACCCATGCTAGGGCCCTTCCCCAAAGCTTCCAGGAACTTGTAGGCAGAGTGGGCACCTCTCTTGAGCACCACCCCCACCTGGGCATGGGTGTGGAGTCTCTACACACCTGCTCCCTCTGGAATGAGTCTAACGAAGCAGGAGGATGCCATTTTCACCTGAGCACATGCAGTGCCTGCAGCATCCCAGGTGCAATTTGCAGGAGGGAGGGAGTGTAGAGCCAGCCAGCCCAGGAAACCAAGAACAGCCTGGCAGGGGAGAGCAGCAGTTATGGTGGAACCTGGGAGAAGGCACTGAAGTTGAGAGAGCCCCAGTTGGCACTTGAAATTAGTGAGAGACAAGTGGTCCTGAGCCCAGTTTGTCTGCCCAGGAGGAATAGAGGTGTAGGAAAATCAGGGTATCCCTTGGAGCTGTGTCCCCTAAATCAGATGCTCTGGTGCAGAAAGAAACTGAGGATGCACCCGGATGGCACAGGAGCCGCCCCAGGAGGGGAGAGGCCACACTCACGCACCACCTGTAGGAAGGGGAGATGCTGAGGACCCCTGGGGAGCAGCCCCACCCGACTGGCTCCAGTATGGCCCCAGCCAGCTCTGGTCTTCCTCTTGACCTGCCTCAAAAGCTGGCCCACCCCTCCTTCAGGCAAGGGTACCGTTCATGCCACTGGGGGCTCCTGCCCTGCCCTGCAGGGCACAGACCCAACTGTGTGCAGGGCATCACCCAACTTCCTCTCCAGACCCCAGAGACTCATCATTATCCCCAGGGTGGCACTCCACATACCACACACCTCACTGTCCACCCAGACACTGGCAGGTCAACTCTCCTCCCCACAACCCCAGGAGATGCGCAGTGGTTGGTGCCAGTCCTATATCCAGAATGTCCCAGAGCCTGGAGCCACTGCAGTGGAGGGGGTGGTAGGGGGGGCCCAGGCTTCCTGGTGGTGGCGCCTGTGTTCCTAACCAACATACTCTGTGAGGTCACCAGGGACCAGGGGTGGGAGCACTTTCTAGACCACCATTAGCAGAAAGCTCTGCATGATCTTCCTGAGCAATAGAAAGAATGTTTCAGAAACCCTGATTTTAATTAGATTTTAAAAGCACTATAAGCAATTCCAGATTCCTGCTCTATAACAACAAAGACAACCTCTGGCCATGTTGTTAAGAAACTTCATTAAAAAAAAAAAAAAACCTCAAAAGGCAATTGTACTGACTCAGTAAAGGGGCCTGGAGGACCGGAGCTGGGAAGCTCGGGCAGAGTCAGCAAGGGGCTTCTGGGGTCAACATGCAGGGCTTTGTCTCTCAAGGTAGTACTAGGAGTAACAACAGTGGCTGCAGTGGCCACCCTATTGGAGCACTGGTGGGGAGGACAGTGGGAAGCAGCTCAGGACAGGGACAGGAGAAACCTCCCGTACAGCCTCCCACACAGATACAGGGCTGCGGGGGCCTGGCTCCAGGGTGGGCAGAGGAGTGAGGGGCTGCAGAGGGGTGGGCGCTGCAGATCCAGGGGCAGGGATGCAGGAAGGAAGAGGCCAACTGTGCTTCACGGGAGCTGGAGGCTGGTGAGGACCTTCCCCTTCCCAGGTCCTGTTCCAATGCCTTCTGCAAACCTCTGTCCTCAGCACCACCCACCGGCTCTCTCTCAGCTCTGTCCTACCCACCTGCGGGCCAGGCTTGGACAGACTGCTCCGTCCCGGGAACAGGGCAAGCACCAATGCCCCCCCATCTCAGCACGCCTACCTGCCTGCGCGCCCGCTGCCTCTGTGTGCCAACAGAGGGAGGGCACCTGGGCACCAACAACCCCATGGAGCTCAGGCTCCTCTGTGAAGCACTGGTGCTAATCCTGCCTCATGTGATACTGAACGGGACCAAGCGGGAGCCTCCAGCTGAGAACAGGTGCCAATGCCTCCCTGGGGAGGGCAGCCCAAGGTCACCTGTGCACTCAGCATCCTCCCTCCCTATTCAGCCTCAGCATTCCTACTGCAATTCAAAAGATCCTCCCGAAAGCAAGCCATACTGAGTCTTGGCCACTCCGCTGCAGCACCACTACAATGAGCAGTGATGGACAGCTACAGGTTCCAGGCGGCCTCTATCAGCCTCACTTTAACTGTTGTATAGAGTTGGCTACAATATATCAATTTTTCTTCTTCTTCTTCTTTTTTTTTTTTATTGTTCAGAGGGCTCCTTTCTGGAAGGCACTGGCTGGGCTGGTGATAAACAGATATCATGAAAGCCCCAAATAATCCAAACATGTATTTGGTTTGCTGTCCTGAGAGGGCAGCTGCTCCACATGCCTGTGTGAATCAAACACCTTTGACTGAGAGCCAAGAGATTGTGGACAGAGAATGTCCAAAAGCAAGATAGCCTCACACGTCTCTGAGGTGCAAAGGAATCTGTCTCTACAGGGAGAATGTCGGTCACAACAAGGTAACGGGGCGGGGGGGTGGACTCCAGGACAATCAGTCCAGTCCCCATTAAGCACAGATGCTCATGAAACCCACAGTTGCAGGACCTTTGGTGCTACACCAACACACTCTCAGAGTGTGCTTGCTCCAGGAGTGCGAGCTGCCAGCGGGAAGCACCAGGCTGCAAACCATTCTGTTCCAGGGAGGTACATGAGGACATCACAGGTCCACAAAGCTCATCTGTAGCAGACCACATAGCTCATGGCAAGGAGAAGTAAGAGCTAAGCTCGGAACACGCTGTAATTATAAGAAACACTGATAACATCTCAGTAATATAACATGTTGGTGAAAAAGGCATGGGGAAGGGTTTCAGCTCTCCTTAACACGAAGAGCTCACCAGATAAGAAGATCAGTGATTGTCAGTCTCTATACCTGTGCTGCAAGAAGCCACAGGATTACATCTGTAAGAAGCCACAGGAGGCTCAGCGCCTGTGGCTCAAGCAGCTAAGGTGCCAGACACATACACCTGAGTTGGTGGGTTTGAATCCAGCCTGGGCCCGCCAAACAACAACGACAGCTGCAACCAAAAAATAGCCGGGCATTGTGGCAGGCGTCCGTAGTCCCAGCTACTTGGGAGGCAGAGGCAAAAGAATTGCTTGAGCCTAGAAGTTGGAGGTTGCTGTGAGCTGTGATGTCACAGCACTCTACTCAGATGACAGCTTGAGGCTCTGTCTCAAAAAAAAAGAAGCCGCAGTCAGAGAGAGCTCATTCTTTCACAGACCTGCTCACTCTGACTCTTTCCTGCTCGGAGGGCCTCTGCCCAAGGCCCTTCCAAAGAAGACTGTTAAGATTCATTCTTTTATTAAGACTGTTTCTCTCCCTCGAATACTGTTTCTCTTTCTCTCCCTTCTGCTAAGGCGAACAGCCCTAAGGTACCTAAGGGTAATTGTTCCTGAGCAAGATAGCACAGCAGTCTGCGTCTGGACAATAAATAAGCCAGGGCTGGAGACCTGGCCAGGCCCGGTGGCACCCCAGATGGGACAGTGGTAGCCACTGGCACTCGTCCCTGCAGAGGTGGGGCCAAGCCAGGCTGCAGGCGCCCAGCAGAGGCCTCCTTCCACACTCACATCTCTCCAGATGGCACCAGACCAGGAAAGTAGGGGTGTCAATGCCGATTCTACCAGTGCTCTCAACATGAGCCTGGCTGGATCCTGCTCATGTGTTCCTTAATTGTTGCATGAGGGGAAAATCAGTATTTCATGTCATGAAAAATGCTACTGAAATCATCTCTACTCGACTTGTTTGTTCCATGGCCTGAGCCCCGGTGAAGACTGGACATGTTAGCTGCATCCAAAATTTGGACAGTTTTATAGGCCAGAAGCTTCCAAGTCTACCCGTCACCACACTGACACCATGACATGCTCATGGCAAACAATGGAGCATACCAAGACTTTCATTAACAAGACAGGCCACAGGGAGGACAGACCAGTGTGCAGGGTACTGCACAGTTCACCCACACTAACTCATCCTCCAGCAGGGAGCTCAGATGCAGCTTGAACAGAACTAGAGCAGTGGTTCTCAACCTGTGGGTCACAACCCACAGGAACTGTATTAAAGGGCCACAGCATTAGGAAGGTGGAGAACCACTGCTCTAGAGGCTCTCCAAGGGCTGCATTGTACATGGGCTAGACGCTGAGTTTTGGAGTCCCCACTCCTGAGTGAGGTTCCTATCTCATCTGCCTTGTCCCATCTCTCTGGGTTGTTCTAGGATTTACCAAGATCATATTCATGATGCACTTAGCATGGTACTGTCTTAGCAGTCACCACCCTGCTGGCGCCTCCACTGTCAGCCAAGGACTTTCCACAAATGACAAGAAGTGTTACCTCTGCAGAAGGCAAGGGGTTCCAATGGTGACAAAGCTGACAACCTTTCCATCATCACCATTTTAGGTTGGTGTTGGCATTACTTTGAAAGAACCTTTTTGTTTTTAAAATAGACTCACATAATAGGTTTTTCTGGTCCCCCTCCTGTCTTCCTACAATTTCAGAAATTACATCTTCCCTGTGTGTCCCACATCAGACTCTGCACCCAACACAGACCTCCAGGTCTCATCAGAGTTGCTCAGGTGGGAGGTGCAACAGCCTCTTAAACTGCATAAGCGGGCCCCACAGGCAACACATGCCACTTCTACCACATGGAGCAACTCATTTTTCACATCAGCCAGACTGAAGCAACGTCCTCTGTGAGTTCAGAATGAGTAGTCTGGGAAGAGCTTGGAGGTGAGTGAGTGGGAATCATGAATGAATGAATGGGTAGTATTCACTTCATGGGTAGAATCTACTTAATTCCCTGATACCTAAGGAGATGGAAAGGTGATAGATGAGTCATCAATATCTTAAAAACACTACAGAGACAATGCAAATAATATGACTGAAATGCAAATGAAAACGTACTAAAGAAAACTCCTGCAGTATAAAGGAACACCTAGTGCCCCCATGAAATGGAAAAGCATCGAAACCCTGAAAAATAAAGGGCACAAATTACACATTCATAGAAAAAGAAAAACAATTAGACAAGATAATCGTGGGGAAAGGGTCAACACTGATGTATTGCATGCAAGTCTATCCTCAGGCAATAAACCAGAGGCACGAAAACACGATTTGTACAAAGACGTCCGTGTCAGCTTTATGTAGAAAGAAAACGCCATCCGTGGCCTGCATGCTCACTGGCAGAGTATTTATAGACAAATAAATTATAGGGCACATCGCCCAAATGGAACATTTAAAGGTTGGTAAAAATGATCATGAAAATTATGTGGCAAGACAGAGAAATGTTTATGATGTGTCGTCAGATTTTAAAGGCCCAACGACAAAATTACATCTGAGGCATGATGACAACTACACACCATTCACGCTCTGAGCTTCAGTCTGAAAGGAACCCTGAGAAATGCAGCCAGCTCACTCCTGAGGGTGCGGGGGGCGGGGGGGGGGCTGTGGAGAACTCATGTTTCACGTTCCCGTTTTCTCTAACCCTAAGGCACTCTTGTTACCCACGCAATGACGGCAGGCAAGCTTCTCAGTACTTGAGGTACTTTAAAGTGTCCATGAGGTAACTTTTCCACTTTTCAAGCTTTAAAGTGAGTAGAGGAGAGTGAGGAACACTGTTCCATTTTTCCTCCGACCCACGTTGGCTATAGCATTGCCTTTCCAATCCACATGGCTTCTCGCTGGAACGCAGACTTGGATTCAGAAGTTCAGAGGTACAGCTCCCCATTGAGGCCGGTGCTGCTGGGCCACGGACCACACTTTCAAAGGCCACAGTCTAACACATCAAGGTAACCAGCATTACCCATTTCCCTACTTGGTTTTTGTAAATCACAGTCTCAACTATAGGAGACAGCATACTAAGTATGCTGACAACACTGGACGTGGGACTCAGGGGTGCCCTGGGCACCTGTTTGAGGCCAGGCCTTTGTGGCTCCTATCCAGCCTGGCTGTACTGGAGAGAGTGACGGTTGCTTTCAGTAAAGCAGGTTGCGACGTCAAGCAGTCTCCCACCACGTTCTGTGTGCACAGCCTTCATAGAGGATATTGCTTTCTAGATGATTTCTATTGCCAGTGGCTCTTTTTGGTCAAATTTCAAAGATTTCCTCATCCGGAACAGGTTATTCAAACCTCTAGGATGTTGAAGACCTTGTCCTGTACCATCCTTAAAAAGAGCACTCAGGGGCCAGGGTCATTGTCAGCCCTGAGCTGGGAAACTTGTGGGCTCTCTCTTTGATGAAATTAACTTGTTAAGGAATGAATGAATACAGCAAAAAAAAAAAAAAAAGCTATAGGATTATTAACCAGCTCAAGTGAGCCTTCCAGGACATACCCTACTTGGGGAGAAAAGCTGCTTGCTTTTCCATTCAAAGCTCCTCCTGGTCTTCCCTGGTGGTCTGGAACTGCCCCCACCTCCACCTGCCCTTTAAACAGCAAATGCTGCCCATTCATTTGTAAATGATGCCCACTCATTCACCTCCCAGGTCCCTAATCCAAAGGTCTGTGGGTTTTCCTTTAAATTAGCATGTGGTTAGTGTGAGCCTTGCTCACTCCCCACCAGGCTCTACAGATACTCTCTCTAAGGAGAACCTGGCCAGGGACGCCATTCGTCACAAGATGCAGCATGCCATGTGTCCCTGGGCAGCCTACGTCAATCCCTGCGGGGGCCATCGCCATTGTTGGGGGACAAGCCAGGCCCTGCCGCCGACTGAAGAAAGATGGAGGTCCTCTGCCGATAGCCCCGACCCAGGGTTCTGGGTGAGCCCCCCCAGATCAGTTAGCACAGTGGCAGTTTCTTCACAGCCCACAGACCCCCAGTGAAGGCAGAATTGCCTGAATGACAGAAACACCTCGAAAGCAAAGTCAACAGACCCTGATGCTCTTTAGAAAAAACTAAAAGGCACGAAAATATAAGTGCTGGGAATCTAATAGCAAATTGATATGATTTATATTCCAAACACAAGTCCTCACTATACAGATAATAAATATTCAAACTCATGAACTCTTTTGGGGAAAAAAATAATTAAGGCTTTAAAAAATATGAAAGCAGTCCACACCACTGATCAAACAGAAGTTCCTTCACACAAGCTCAATAATCACATCTTCTTTATATACTCACAGAGGGTCCTGGTTTTTTTTTTTTTTTTTGGAAGGCAGCTTTTCAAAAGTATTTATTAAAATACATGCTTACTTTGCTATAATTAAAAGAAAGCAGAGTTATGTGCACATCCACTACCCTCATTAGCATGCATTTCTTCTCCAAGATTTTGTCAAGCCTTCAAATAATTATTTTCAAAATAGTTATTCACAGCTAATTGCCCATCAGGCCAAGCCCAAGGGCTTTCAGAGACACGTCACTTAGACCCAATGGCCACTGGGAAATCCACTCAGGCCACTTTGCCCTCAGCCACTGTCATGTATGAGCACTGGTGCCCCCACGTCCTTGCTGGCACCTTGCTGGCCTGAGTAAACCACCTGGGGGATCCCCCTGCCATAAGGTAGTCTAGGGAAGTGGGTGAGGAACTGGACCTCTTCTGGGCAGTAGGGGTGTTTTCTGGGGGCCATTAATTGCCAATAATCCCTCAATGAGACTTTTGCTGTATTTACACCTAAATCTGGGGGTAAACTTAAGAGTGGTCAGAACATCCAGGCAACATGTCAGATAACTGAGCAAATGACGAGCTCAGCTCCCTCCCACCTTGGCTTCAGCATCTGCAGGGGCTGCACCAGAATGTCCCCTGCTCTCAGGCCCTTGTCCCCATCCCTGGGGACAGCCAGAGTCCTACCTGCTCTTGAGGCCATTGTGGCCTCTCCTCTGGGGTCCTGGTCTTGGTCTTGAAGCCTCTCAGGGCATCTCCAGGGTGCTTGGCCTCAGGGGGAAGGTTCAGGGACTTGGGCCTTGCCTCGTGCCTGCTGGGGATGTGGCTGGCCTTGCCGGGCAGACAGGCCTCTGTGGAGTCCCCGGGCCCTGGCTCAGGCCCATGCTCAGGGCTGGCCTCACTCGCGCTGGTAATGCTGGTCATGCTCAGGCTCATCTTGATCTCAGCCACGATCTGGTCGATGTCCTCCTCCTGGTCCTCCAGCTCACCGTCCCCACGCCTCGGGCGGTAGGGGGAGGTGCCGCCTGCGTTCCCGTTGGCCTCTGTAGGGTAGCAGTCCTGGTAGCTCTCTTTTCTGGGATAGTAGTGGCTGCCCTCTTCTTGGTCATGGGCCTCCAGGACAGAGGGCTCGTCCTGTGGAACGGGCAGGTGGCCATCCGGGTAGTCCTGGCTCCCTTCGGACCCGTGGCCATGGGGGTGCAGGCCCGCCGAGTCCGTCCACTCCTCCACTGCCTCCTGGCACTCGTCGGTGTCCACGGGATGTGCTCCATGGGCCAGGTACTCCTCCCCATTGCAGTCCATGCCCTCCAGGTAGCTGTCATCCTCAGGACAGTAGCGGATGTAGTAGGTGATGCCCTCCTCCTCCTCGGGTAGGCCCTCGTCATAGTCCTCCTCCTCGGAGGTATTGTTCACGTAGTCGGAGCTGGAGTCTCCGTCGGGGCTGTGGTTGTGGCATTCCTGCTCCTCTGGCGTGGGGCTCTCTGGTGGCAGCGTGGTCAGCTCCAGGCCCTTGGGCACATACGCCTCCAGCGGCAACTCAGTGTCCTCACTCTCAGGCTCCTGGCTGTGGGGGACAGGGGACGGCCTTGCCCTGTGGTCCAACATGCTGCTTGCTGCACTCTGACGCTTCCGGTGGGCCATGGTGGACACTCATGCGGCCATCACCACCTGGGGGCAGCCACTGTGGGAGGAATGTTGGAAAGAATGGTCAGAATCCCACCAATATAGCCAACCTGACACACACAGGACCCCTCCACCACTACAGGGGTGCCCCCGCCACATTTGCTCAGAGCAACATGCATCCGTGCCAAAGAGAAAGGGGCACGCGGAGCTCAAGGAAAAGCAGGTGAGGGAGGCAGCAGCAATTCTCCAGGATGCCCTCTCTTCTCTGGGATCACTGGCTCAGGGTGGGTGGCCCAGGTGACCCAGATAAATGGTCATGACATTAGGTCATTTGCTCTCAGAAAGCAAAGTGAAGACTGATGAGGAGGGGTGTTAACACTTCTCTGTCTGAATCAGTGGCTCCCGAAAAACCGACTAGGCCCCTTCCCCTAACAGTCTTGGAGGGACCAGATTTGCAGGAGCCATCTAGGCTGAGCAACATTCAGAAAAGCTCGGCTCAAGTCCCCAGGGACATGGACTGAGGGCTCAGGAGGCAGGGCTGGGTGATCTGGCTAAGGGAGGAAGAGGAGAATAGGGCCTGGCTACAGCCTGTAGATATGCAGACAGGTGCCACCACAGGAGTGCTGCAAGGACCCCAAGGGCCCAAACTGGGAGAGGGCCTGGTCCCACCTCCCAGGACCCTGCACATTATCCCCCAAACCACATTGCTGTGGTCTCGATGTATCTCCCCAGGTTCATGTGTTGGAAGCTTACCCCTAATCCAGCTGTGTTGAGAGGAGGGACCTTTAACAGGTGGTGAGGTCATGAGGGCTCTGACCTCACATTTGGACTAATGCTGTCATCTTGGCAGTGGGTTTCCTATAAGAATAGGCCCAGCGCCCTCCCCCCACCCCCTGTCTCTCTTGCTCTTTCTCTCTCAGCCTCTCACGTTCTGCCATAGGTAACACAGCAAGAAGGCCCTCACTAGATGACGGCAACTCCATCTTGGACTTCCCAGCCTCCAGAATTGTGAGCAGTAAATCTCTGTTTTTTATAAATTACCCAAGCTCAGCTATTCTTTTATAGGAACAGAAAATGCAGAAAATGGACCAAGATATCCACAGAGTCATGGGGCAGTTTTCAGCACAGAATTTCTCTGTGGGCCTCATCTCTTTAGACCCAAAAGCGGATAGTGGCTGGAGCAAGGGAAGCCAGTGACAAGACTTTGCATCTTCCCAGGGAACGAGGGGCTAGTACCAGCCAGGGCATTCAAAACCCGGCTCAGGCTCTATTCCTTAAGCTGAGTGGTTCCCCAAATGTTCATATTAGTCTTTAAATTATACATTTATATTACATGTGCTTTTTTGTTGCATTGTAGTCATTTATTTTTAAAACTTATTCCAGAAGCCCACTTAAGTAATGAGAGCTTGTATGCTTAAAAATGTTTACAATAATAAATGCTATGTTATGTTTATTTTATTGCAGTTAAAAAAAAAATAGAAAGAGAGAAGACCTTACAGTAGTGGAGAAGAGATTGGAGAACTGGCTCAGTGGGTGCTCAGGTAAGTGGGAGCAATAGGGTCTGGAGTCAGCTGGGAGTCATGGGTGTGGCAGCAAGAGGAGCTCAGGAACCCTGGCAGTCACTGCCCACACTGAGCTTGCCTCGCTGTGCATCCTCTTTCTTACCTCTTCAGCTTATGCCACAAACTAAAAGCCTGCCACATTCCATATCCTCCAGAGCTGCCCACACGGCCCCTCGCTTGCAGGGTGCCCAAAACACATCTTGTTATGAGATTGAGTGATGAGATGGTCACAGTCACAGCATCATGAATATTCCTAAAAATACTGACAAGAAATGATTTCGTCCAGACACTCAGAGGACAAGCACAACTCCTGATGGAGCCACATGCTTCCAATGCTGGACTCCACTCCAAGGACACTTGTCATCTACGGAAGGTGCACTGACCGTCACCCACGGGGGCTTGCAATGGCCATGTCTCAGCAGCATTGCTAGAATGCTGAGAGGTTCACAGCGCTTCCCCAGAGTGGCCCACAGACTACAGAGATGTCCTACTCCAGAAAACCTGTCACTGGGAAGGACCCCAGGAGGCTCTGTCAGCCATCTCCAAATCCTCAAACTGGCAATTCCAAAGAGCATCAGCAGAGGACCCTGCCTCAAAGACAATGCATGATTTTACAACAGATTTCTTATACTCACAGAGAATAGCCAACTGCAAGGGACAGGTTGTAGCAGTGACATACAGAGCTCTTAGCAACCGCACTATTTTGGATACAATCTCCAGTAATAGAACAGCATTACTCAAAACAGTCACTCAGAAGCAGGTGCCGAATGCAATGGCTAATGTGCAACCAGATTTCCACGTCTTCCCTATCAGAACGGTGTAGGGCAAACAGCGCACAACTGGCACTATCCTATCTTCAAATTCTCTGTTATTTGGGGGATAATAATCTGCAATATGCACATGGACGTGTGTCTACCCAAACCCAAAGAAAACACCCTCTGGGCCAATATAAGACGTAAGAACTAACAAATACACGTGTCACAGTCAAATGACATCGTTTCATCCTTGTCCAAGTTTTTAAAAACTAAAACATGGAGGGTACTGTAGCAGAATTAAAAGAGAACCAGGAGTTTATTTTCCATGATCACATCCAATTATCTCTCCAAGCTTTCAAATGATTTGGAAGAATTTATTCCAAGCATTCACTACCAGTAGCCATATAATTCGGATTGCGATTACTTAATTCCTCACTCACCACTGCTTCCTATACTATTTTTTTTTTGAGAGTCTCACTATGTTGCCCTTGGTAGAGTGCTGTAGTGTCATAGCTCACAGCAACCTCCAGATCTTGGGCTTAGGTGATTCTCTTGCCTCAGCCTCCCAAGTAGCTGGGACTACCGACCCCCTCCACAGTGCCCAGCTATTTTTTGTTGTTGTTGCAGTTGCCATTGTTGTTCAGGGCCTGTTCGAAGCCCCCAGCCTTGGTGCATGTGGCCAGCGCTGTAACCATTGTGCTACAGGTTCCAAGCCTGCTTCCTATACTTTTTATATTTCTTTCTCTTGAAGTACCTGTTGCAATTTCATTTTTATTTCCTTAGAATAGTTGTTAGAGTCATTTTATTTGGTTAGGAGGTAATCTTTTTTGTGTCTATAAAATGATCCTGGAATCACATAGAGTATCATTGCTGGGTATAAATTGCTTGGATTGCACCCTTATTTGCAATAGTCTGCCAATACTGTTCCACCATGTTCTACCATACAGCACACAGATAGGCAGCTTAATACTAATCTGATGTCTATACCTTGGTAAAAAATATATTCCTTCTTTCTGGACCCCTGTATGCTTTTCTGTTTACTCAAAGTTCAGAAATTCCATCTGTCTCTGTGTGGATGAGGGCTTTTATTCGTTAGCTTTATATGGAATTCATTCCACGCTCTCTTTCTATATCAATCCCACATCTTACTTTAGCTGCAGAAAGCTTCCTGCTATGTCTTTTTTATTTCCCTCCCTTGTAGCCTTTTCTCCTTCTGGAATACCTCTTGGATTTCTCCTCCAAATCACTTAACTTTACACTCATAGAACCCATTTCATTATATTTTTTCTGTCTGGTATAAATTAGTTTCTCCATTTGACCTTCCATGTCAGCTTTTAGCAAGACATGGCATGTGACTTGTCTTTGCCCCTGCTGGTGACTAGACACCCCTGTGACACCACTGCAGGCCTCTCAGCCTGTCAGGCATTATTAGATATAGCGGGAGATGATTTTCTGCACCCGTCCCCAGGTCTGATGGTTCTAGACTTCTCGTGGGAAGGGACAAACACCTATCATTAAAGCAAGCAAATTTAGCCACTATCTGGGATCCCTTATTCTTCACATTTAAACATTTCACCCACCTGAAAAGTAAACACATATAGGAAGGAAGTACCTTAGTTTTCCCCAATATAGCCCAAACTTTGCTACCCACTAAAAATCCTGATGCAACTTCTTACCATCACATCTCAGGTAGGAGGAATCAGGCATTAGTTGCTATAAAGACTCCCCCAGGCAATTCAATGTACAGCAAAATTTGGGTACCACTACTTTACCTAGATATCCCAGTACCCTTTACTGAAAAGATTATTCTTTTTCATATGCCATAGGGTAACCAACCATCTTGTTTTATTAGTGAAACTGAAAGTCCTATGATCCCAGGAAGTCCCTCAGTCTCAAACAAACTGCAGTGGCTGGCCACTCGCCATGCTGTACACTAAATTCTCACATAACTGCAGACCTGCTCTGGACTTCCCAGTCTACGCCATTTCTACCCAACTGGCAACAGCACTGGGCCATCCAGTCACTCTGACTTTAGCCTGCGTCTGACACCTGCTCGGCAAGCTCTCCCTCGGTACTGTCATTTTTAGGTCTTTCCCAGCTATTTTCATGAAATGAACTTAAAGGTTATTGGAGTCCAATTTCCAATTTCAGTGCATAATATTCCACTGAAATTTTGGCTGGGATAGCCTTAATTTATAAACCATTTCAGGGAAATTTTTCTTAATTATGACATTTACCCAATTTCACCCAAGAAATACCTTCCCATTTATTCAAGCCTTAAATGTCTCTCAATAGTTTTGCTGTTTTCTTCATAGCTGTAGACATCCAATATGAAGTTTATTCTTGGGTGTATTATTTTTGTGGGTATTGTGAATGAATTTTCTCTCCCATTTATTTAGCTGGTATTGTTGGTATCTATAGGAAATAATACTGAAAATGTATCTCATCAAACTATTTTAAAAGCCTAATAATTTTTTTTTTTCAAGATAGTGTCTCACTATGTCGCCCTTGATAGAGTGCTGTGGCGTCACAGCTCACAGCAATTTCAAATTCTTGGGCTTAAGCAATTCTCTTGCCTCAGCCTCCCAAGTAGCTCTGACTATAGGCGCCCACCACAGCACCCGGCTATTTTTTGTTGAGACTGTCATCATTGTTATTTAGCTGGCCTGGGCTGGGTTTGAACCTGCCAGCCTTGGTGTATGTGGCTGGCTCCGTAACCACTGTGCCACAGGTGGCGAGCCAAAAAGACTCATAGTTTTTAGTCAATGCTGTTATAAATGATGCCATCTTCTAATGGTCACCTCTTTGCTTCTCCATCCCAGCATATGGTCACCTCACCTGGCTCCTGGGCCCTACTCTTCCGGTGCAGTTAGGAGTAAGAGTTAACGTATTCCTCATTTTAATGAAAACGTGTTTACTTTAGCAGGGCTGGACTAGGGAGAGAAAGAAAAATAAATAATATTTTAACACAATGACTTTTTAAAAAAAACCAAAATCCACGCAAAAAAAAAAATCCACAATGAACAAAATATCAGATTTGTAAATACAGACAGAGTTGGTATTATTGGTTTTTCCTTTTGCCTCAGGCTGCCATATGGCTCAGCTGGACACTGTTAATGATCTCAAGTTCTCACCATTAACTACAATGCTGGCGGCTGGCAAGAGATAGCTCTTTGCTAGATTTTGACACCAAAGGCTTTTTTATATAGTTCCCTTCCCTGCAGCTCCAAAGGGAAAGGGACCCACAACAACCACCTGGAAAGGTGGCCACGTCTTCAAAGAGTCTGCAGAACTACATTTAACCTACTGGGGCACTTTCAGCATAAGAGAAAGCACCTTTCTGTTAAAGATGAAGACAGAAGGTCCTTATTTAAATTCAGTTTTCTGTTTACCGAGACCTTAGGCACATTATTTAATGGAGGGATGTCCTTCCCTCCTCGGGAGACTGGAAAAGATAGTACCAGCCTACGGGGCTTGAAGTGGGTTAAATAGGAGAGTAACCAACACAGCCTGAACCCTCCCATAAATACTCCCTTAAAGAAAGCTTCAAATGAAATGTTAAGGGAGGTATAACTCTGCCAACACAGGTGGGTGGGAGCCGCTGCCAGGGACAGTGACCCTGGCTGTGTGTACAAACCACAGCCCCACCATGGGTACAGGTGCATCTGGATGGGACTGCAGAATGGGGAGAATCCTGGAAATTCAAGAGTTACTTCCCCAATGCAGGGTTCACTCATTTTGAGGGGCACATGGCCCACCTGAGGGGTGTACAGGTTCATGGCCCAAGATGTTGAGGAGGTAGGCCAAAGGCAGGGCCTAGAGCTGCAAGTGGCTCGGATGTTGGAGGCACTGAGCTGGCACTTTAAAACTCTGCCCCAAACAGATGCTTCAGACTGCCCACCGCCTATGGGATGGATTCGAACTCCTTCCCTAGCTGCCCAGGCCCACCACATTGCCAGCTTTCTTCTTCTATTCCTGAGGTTGGGGAGGCAGGACAACTCTTACTAGCTTCTCCAAGCAGGGGCAAAGGTGGCTGGCCTCGCAGAATGGACCAGGAAGGTGGGGTGTGGCCAGGGGGAAGTGAGAAGGAAAAGTGGGCAAAAGTATAGGTAGAATCGAGTGACTCTTTAAAAGAAACAGTTCTCTTACTAAATTTATAATAGCTAATTTAGTTTAATCAAAGGACCAGGACCTAACACATTGCCTACTGCATGGAAGCAGCTGGCAGCCTGATGATAAAGGATTCCATTTACAACACCTCAGCTGACAAACAACTTTTCCAGGAAGCCCTTTAGTGCCTGAAGGAAGGTTCCACACAGCTGCCAAATACAGCCTGCCCTGGCTGCCAGGCTCTACAAACGTGCAGGCAGCGTCTGGCGGGAAGATCTGAATTACACTTGGGCTGCACATTCCTTGTGGGGGTGCCACTGTTAAGTAGGGACAGCTGCCTCGTGGGAGGCAGGGAAGCGCTTCACCTTGGGAGGGAGTGGAGATGTGACTAATCTAGCACATCATTTGCCAAAACCGACGTGGGCAGATTTCTGTACTCAGGAGGTGACTGCAGTGAGGATTCCAATCTTTCTGGCTGGGTATGTTTGTGGGGTATGGAGAGAAGAATGGACACCCACTCAAATCTGCTCCTCCTGCACACAGCCACTGTTGGTGTATGGCTGGTTTTTTTTCTATGCATCTCTTTTACATGGCTGAGATCTTACTGTAAACACAGATCTTCTCTTTTCTTTAACCATAAATATGATAAGCAATTAAAAACTCTCCCTAAGTATCATTTTAATGGCTACGTCCTAATTCCTGGCAACTACACATAATCTGACCACTGTAAACTGAATGTTTGTGTCATTCCAGAATACATATGTTGAAATCCTAAACCCCCCCTCCCAATATTTTATTAGGAGGTGGGGCCTTTGGGAGATGAACAGGTCATGAAGGTGGAGCCCTTACACACGTGATTAGTGGCCTTAGAAAAGAACCCCAGAGAGCTCCTGTGCTTCTTCCAACATGTGGGAATATAGTGAGAGTGCTATCTGTGAATCAGTAAAGGGGCTCTCTGTAGACCCTGAATCTGCCAGCATCTCCATCTTGGACTTCCCAAACCTCTAGGACTGTGAGAAATAGACGTTTGCTGTTTGGGCCACCCAATCTCTGATATTTTTGTTATTAGACACCAGAGCCAGCTGAGATGCTAACTATTCCCCTATTGAAACAGGTTTGTGTCCTGGTTTTGTATAATAAAGAATGCTGTGATGTTTCCCGAAGGATATACTATGGGCCTTTTCCCTGCTTCCAAAGCCTTTATCCAGGACCCTTAAAAACTTTCTTTGCTGCATATGGACAATCCAAGGTCCAGAGCCTCGGATGGGCCCAGGAGGAGTATGACCAGGAGAGAGTTAAGCATTCCTGCCACCTCCACAGGGCTGTGCATTGCAGAAGATGAACCCGACATATTGAGGTTCTTTGCTTCTGATCAATCATATTAAAGACAAATCCTTCATAACAGACCATCTGGAAAGCAATTCAAGTGTACAGGGGAAGCTTGATGACCTGCCACATGTCCAAGAAAATGAGGCCCTGTGCCCAGACTCAATTAATTCTATAATAGGATATTAATCAATAGAAAATGCACCCCCTGACACTATGCACACCACTTGCCTCCTGAAACATCCTAATGAGATGTGGGAATTAAAAGCTCATTATCAACAATAAAGAATGCCAGTGTCCTTATTCTAAACCATGTTTTTCTTTAGCAAAGGAAAGTGGCATTAGATGGCTCTTAGAAAGACTACAGCAGACCAAAACAAAAAAAACAGCGATTCAGTGACCACAGCCTAGGCTGGATTAAATCAGATACACATGCGATATGGACTCCGCCAAATTATTGCCAAACTGTTGCCAACACCAATCTTGTCCCCCAGTTTGGTCTCACGTGGTAGAAAAATAATATTCTTTTGTTCCTTTCAAGTATGATTGAGTTGCTTTGACTGTGCACAATTTGGGTTAAACAGTTCTGGAGTACTCTTTTGTCATCAGCTCAAACATAAGTCCCTCAATAATTATTTCACTTCAAGATCACACACAACCTTGAGCTCTGATGGGAGCTTAAGAAATTGATCATCCAAAAACCAGGCTGATGTCCAGCACTGCCAGGTCTGACCCTATAACCAGGTTAAGGGTCACAGAGGGATGTGTTTCTTTGTGAAAGACTGGCTGTAAAATGGACAAGTGTTGAGCACACACTGAACCCTCAATGACAGGATTCTAATGAAACCAGCGTTGACATGTCCACAAGACAGTCATGTGGGCACTGAGACGTTTATAAGGAAGGGCATATAAAATGCACTGTTATTAGTTATTCACAACCATATACATATAAACTGTGAAGAAACACATTAAAATAGTAGCAAGCGTTACCTCTGAGTGATGAGACAATGGAATTAACTTCCCTCTTCATTTTTAGGTGTGGTACTCCCATAGATAAATACAGTAGAACCTCTGTAAGTTGACCACCCAAGGGACAGTAACAGGTTGGTCAATATACAGAGGTGATTGACAATGAGTTCGTGTGGTGCATGTTAAGTCCACGAAAACTAGGTCAATTTAAGGAGATGGTCAGTTGAGGAAGGTGTCCAGCTATGGAGGTTCTACCATAATATGTAAAAAGGCAGGGGCCATGGAATATAAGCTCTCTGCAACCCTGCAGACCTAAACTCAGGCAGCGAAGCCAAGCAGGTGACACTTCTGCAGTGGTAAGGATGTAGGTCTCAGCATCCTTGGAAAACACCTAGTGTGAAGGTGGAAGCTAATTTGTTCCTTCTGGCATTCCAATAGACTGGGCATCTGCCCCCTACCTCCTCATCTCCGAATGGCAAAGGGGATGGTCTTAAATACAGTAGAGCCTCTTTAAGTTGACCACCCAAGGGACCGTAACAAACTGGTTAGCATACAGAAGTGGTCAACATGAGGAATTAAGCCTGCTACACTGATACATACATGTGGTGCTTGTCCAATCTGTGAAAATTGGGTCAGCTTAAGCAGACTGTCAACGTAGGGAGGTGCTCAGCTATGGAGGTTCTACTGTACAACTACAAACTGCTGTTAGCCCTTCATCATCAATCACTCGTCTCCAGGAGCCGGTATTTTCAATATCCCACAATTTAGTCTTCACCTGAAACCAGAGTTAAAGCCATAACGGACAGAAACAGTGTAAACATGTTGTACTCCTGGGTCAGCAGATACTTGCTGTTCTTACTGGTTACCTCTAATAGTAAGAAGTAAATTCTTTCCCACAAGGACTTCTAGAAATAGTGGCGGCTTACAAAGTCCACTCCGTAGGGCATGCTTGGCCCTGCACACATTTAGGGGGAGAGGGAGGGTCCAGATAAGAGGACAATTCAACACAAAATCTACCACCACGGACTGAACTTTTCTTTAACATGCTTAACAGCTTCTGCACCCACCAAAGCCTTGTAAGAGGTACATTGCTAAGTACACTCTTTACCAGATCCATCCTCAAAGACAAAGAAATCTGTCATCCTCCAAGAAGCAGCCACAAGATGGGGGGCGGGGGTTTCTGCTGGCTGTCCTGTTAAGTTTACACAGTTTTCTAGTCACTTCCAAGTGTGTGCGTTGTTGTGCCGATTTAAAATAAACTATAAACCACAGCCATGTAATAAGCTGAACTGTGTCCCCTCGAACTTCACATGTTGAAGCCCTAATGGTCAGTACCTTGGAATGCATCTTGTTTGGAAATACGGTTGCTGCAGATATGATTAGTTAAGATAAAGTCATTTGAGCAGGCCTTAATCCAAATGACCGGTATCTTTATAAAGAGAGGAATTTTGGAGACAGTTGTACAAACAGAATGCCATGGATGTGATAGCATGGAAACACAGAAGATGTCAGAAACCACCAGAAGCCAAGGGAGAGGCCTGGAACAGATTTCCCTGCACGGCCCCTGCCCACACCTTGATGTGGAACTTCCAGCCTCCAGAACTGGATGGTTCTGTTTCTGTTGTTTTACGCTACTCGGTTTTGGACTCCACGGTGGCCACCCTGGCAAACTACCACAGTCCATAAGGCCTGATGTGCATTGCTCCAAGTTTAGAGTTCCCCAGTTTTTCATTTTCTGGGGAATTCTCCTACATGTCATGATGAGTGTTTTTTAAGGTTGGATCTGACCATTTTTTTCATGTACTCAACTTCTCTTGCCTTTTCATACAAATTTTAGAATCAGTTTGTTGATATCTGCATTTTAAAAATCCTGCTAGGAATTTGATTCAGATCACATTGAATTTATAGGTCAGATCCTATAGATTGGGGAGACTTACCATCTTAACTACATTGAGTCTTTCAATACATAGATAAATCTTGCCATTTATTTGGGCCTTTGGTTTCTCTGGTTAGTACTTTGTGGTTTTCAGCATGCAGATCTACCTTGTACATTTTCTTAATTATACATATATTTCTTTCTTTTGGGGGGTGCTATTGTAAATGTTACCTTTATTTTTACAACTGTTGCTGGACATAGTATAGAAATACAATTGATTGCTGTATATTGACCTGGTTATATTCTTCATTAGTTCTGGGAGGTTTTGTAGATAAAGTTTGCAAATAGAGTTGGTTTTATTTATTCCTTTGCAATCTGTATACCTTTTCGTTTCCTTGCTAGGACTTTCTGGCATGCTTGGCCCTACACATATTTAGGGGGAGAGGGAGGGTCCAGATAAGAGGACAATTCAACATAAACTCTACCAGCACTGACCTTTACCTTAACATGCTTAACAGCTTCCGCGCCTGCCAAAGCCTTGTGCTAAGAGGCACATTGTTAAGTACACTCTTTACCATATCCATCCTCAAAGGCAAAGAAACCTGTCACCTTCTGAAAAGCAGCCACAGGTTGGGGGGGAGGGGGGTGCTGTTCCTGCTGACTGTCCCATTGTGTTTACGTGCTATATGTAAACAACGTATGCTCCTACAATGCTGGAAGGAGTTATGAGAATCACAGACCTTGCCTGTGCCTGACGTGAGGTGGAAATCGTGCAGTTTTTCACCACCAAGCATGGCATTAGCTAGAAATCTTCTGTAGATGCTCTTTCAGGGTGAGGAAATTTCCTTTTATTACTACTTGATGACTATCATTACTGCCCCCAGTGGCCAACAGGAGGACTTTGAAGGTGACTGCAGTGATATTCAGCAATGAGGCATGTGGTACTTTTTTCTAGGATGAGTTAAGGAATTGTCCGACACAGCTACAAGGCTGGATTCACCTTGTGGAAGATTTTTTACATCTAGGTTCATGAGGGACATTGGTTTGTAATGGTCTTTGATTGTATTTAGGTAATTAGATACAACATGTCTGATTTTGAATCAAAAGATTAGTTTATTCTACCTCAAGTAAGAAGCAGTATAACGAATCAAAGTATGGGTCACATCAATGCAGTTTTGCTACTTTAATGGTAGCTGGTTTATGCCAGCAGAGAAGAGAAGCCTGGAGACTGAGTAGCAGTGACAGTTTCAAAGGCGCTTTCCACAACTTGTTGAGAACTGAATACCTTTCCTTGCAAGAAGTGCTCCAAAGCCTGGAAGAAGTCGGTTGGTAGATGACAGAGTTTCCAAGCCCAGCCTCTGTATAACTGTTTGAGTGGCACGGTTTGTGGGAGGTGTGGTTGAGTGTTATCTTGCGAGAGAACTGGCTTGCTTCTATTGACCAATCTCAGCTGCTTAGCTGCAGCTGGATCATTTCATCCATGTAGTTGCAGCAGACGTCCATGGTAATCGATCAAGTTTTACAAAGCTGTGGTGGATAATAGCAGCACTGGACCACCAAACAGACACCATTAGCTTTTTCTAATGAATATTCAGTTTTGGAACATCCAGCCATTGTGCTGAACACTTGTGATTGTCAAAGAATTCGCTTTTCATCGCACACAACAATATAATGTAGAAATGGCTCACCTTTATGTCATGACAGCAAAGGCAAGCTCCCAGACGATTTCTCTTCTGACGCTTGTTTAATTCACACAGAACCTCTCCATCCAGCTTCTTTACTTTGCCAGTTTGTTTCAAATGGTCCAATATTGCTGGAATAATAATGTCAAAGCTTGCTGCTAATTCACGCGTAGGTTGAGATGGTTTCACTTCCACTGCAGCTTTCATCTCATCATTATCCATCTTCAGCTCAAGCTGTCCGTGTGGCTCATTTTCAAGATTAAAATCACCAGAATGGAACTTCGCAAACCATCGACATACTGTGTGTGTGCTCATTAGCCACATCCTTCCCAAACGCTTCGTTGATATTTTGAGTTGTCTGTGCCTCATTGGATCTACGACAGCACTCATATTCAAAAACAACACAAATTTTTACTTATCTATGGTTTCATAAAAATTGCTCTAAAATGTTTTTGAAAGATAATCACAAGCCAAAAATGTGCATTTCAAAGAATGAGGATGTACCTTCACAATAAAAATAAAACAAGAAGTTTCAAAATGAACTGTCAGAGATACAGACATCAAACAGGGTGCTTAAGGAAACGGACACTTCGTAAGCTAATACTACCTTTGTTTCTCATATGACAATAATGTTGGCTTCATTAAGTAAATTTGGAAATGTTCATGCCTCTTCTGTTTTCTAAAAAAAGATTGTGGAGAATGGGTATTAATTCTCTCTTAAATGTTCCAAAGAATTCAGCAATGAAACAACTTGGTTCTGGAATTTTCTTCCCTGAAAGGTTTAACCACAAATTTGACCTGTTCCATAAATATAAGAAAATTCAGAATCTGTTTCTTGTATGAATTTTTGTCCATTTCTTAAGGTAGAAGCTTAGAGTGATTTGAAACCTTTCTTCTTTTCTAATAGGAGCATTTAATATGATAAATTCCTTTTAAACACTGTTCTAGCTAAAGGTCACAAATTTTAACTATTGCAATTTCATTTTCATTCAGTTCAAAATACTTAATTTCTCTTGAGACATCTTCTTTGACCAATGAGTTATTTAGAAGAGTGATGTATGATTTCTAAATATTTGAGAAATTATCCCAAATATTTCTATCAGTTATTTATAGTTGAATTCTATTATGGTGAGAGTGTATACTTTGCAGGATTCAGTTCTTTTAAATATGTTAAGATTTGTCTTATGGGGACCATTTTTGAGGTTTATCTTACAGGAGTACAAGTGAAACTCTCTAAGAGTAGAATCAGAACGTTTTAAAACAATAACTGAGAAAATGACATGAAGGCTGTGTTGATCAGTTTGATGGAAGTATTTCGGATCACATGTGAAAACCCCACACTGTACCCCAGAAGTGCATTAATGTACATAGTTACCATTCAATAAAAAAAAAAAAGTCAAAAAAAAAAAAAAGATGTGAATGACCTCTATAAAGAGAAATATGAAACTATAAGGAAAGAAATAGCTGAAAATGTTAACAAATGGAAAAACATACCATGCTCATGGCTGGGAATAATTAACCTTGTTAAAATGTCCATACTACCCAAAGCAATATACAATTTTAATGCAATCCCTATTAAAGTTCCATTGTCATACTTTAAAGATCTTGAAAAACGAATACTCCATTTTATATGGAATCAGAAAAAACCTCGAATAGCCAATATATCACTCAGAAATAAAAATAAGCAGGAAGAATCACACTATCAGACATCAGACTACATTATAAATCCATAATGATCAAAACAGCATGGTATTGGCACAAAAACAGAGAGATAGATGTATGGAACAGAACAGAGAACCAAGAGATGAAACCAGCGACTTACCACTATATGATCTTTGACAGGCCAATTAAAAACATCGAGTGGGGAAAAGATTCCCTATTTAAAAAATGGTGCTGGACAAACTGGCTGGCAGCCTGCAGAAGACTGAAACTGGATCCACACCTTCCACTACTAACTAAGATTGACTCTCACTGGATTAAAGATTTAAACTGAAGACATGAAACTATAAAAATACTAGGAGAAAGTGTAGGGAAAACACTTGAAGCAATCAGCCTGGGCGAAAATTTTATGAAGAGGACTCCCTCGCCCCAGGCAATTGAAGAAACATCAAAAATACCCTACCGGGACCTGACCAAATTAAAAAGCTTCTGCACAGCCAAGAACACAGTAAGTAAAGCAAGCAGACAGCCCTCAGAATGGGAGAAGATATTTGCTGGTTATGTCTCTGACAAAGGTTTAATAACCAGAATCCACAGAGAACTCAAACGTATTAGCAAGAAGAGAATAAGTGATCCCCTCTCAGGGTGGGCAAGGGACTTGAAGAGAAACTTCTCTGAAGAAGACAGGCGCGTGGCCTATAGACATGAAAAAATGCTCACCATCCTTAATCATCAGAGAAATGCAAATCAAAACTATTTTGAAATATCATCTAACACCAGTAAGATTAGCCCATATCACAAAATTCCAAAATCACAGATGCTGGCATGGTTGTGGAGAAAAGGGAACACTCTAAACTGCTGGTGAGATTGCAAACTAATACATTCATTTTGGAAAGACATCTGGAGAACACTTAGAGAACTAAAAATAGAACTGCCATTTGAGCCTATAATTCCTCTATTAGGTATATATCCAGAAGACTGAAAATCACACTACAACAAAGATATTTGTATCAGAATGTTCATTGAAGCCCAATTCATAATTACTAGGTCATGGAAGAAGCCCAAGAGCCCATTGATCCACGAATGGATCAATAAATTGTGGTATATGTACACCATGGAATACTATGAGCCATTAAGAAAGATGGA
Source organism: Galagoides demidoff (assembly GCA_963574575.1). NCBI lineage: Eukaryota > Metazoa > Chordata > Mammalia > Primates > Galagidae > Galagoides > Galagoides demidoff. The sequence goes on from CAUYQV010017431.1 coordinate 34,333, forward strand.
GACTTTACCTCCTTCATGTTTACATGGATGGAGCTGGAAGATATTCTTCTTAGCAAAGTATCTCAAGAATGGAAGAAAAAGTATCCAATGTACTCAACCCTACTATGAAACTAATTTATAGCTTTCATAGGAAAGCTATAACCCAATTTTAGCCCAGGAATATGGGGAGTGGAGGAGGGGGGGAGAGTGGGTGGAGGGAGGGTGATTGGTGGGATCACGCCTATGGTTCATCCTATAAGGGTACATGTGAATCTCTCTAAATGTAGAATATAAATGTTTTAACACAATAACTAAGAAAAAGACATGAAGGTCATGTTAACCAGTT
>CAUYQV010017434.1:0-46208 GCA_963574575.1 Galagoides demidoff
GGGTACATGTTAAATTTACTAAGTGTAGAGCATAAATGTCTTAACTAAGAAAATGTGGTGAAGGCTATGTGAACCAGTTTGATGAAAATATTTCAAATGGTTTATAAAACTAGCACATTGTACCCCATGATTGCATTAATATACACAGCTATGATTTAATAATAATAATAAAAAAAGCTTTAGTGACTAAAGTAACACATATCTACTTTTGTTTATAAAGCAATTTCCTTACAGAAGTTTAATTCAAAGACATGTGTTTAAAGAATGGAAAGCAAAAATTTGGTAACTGGGCAAGGAAAACCCATTTCTGGTTGGGTTGATAGACTGGAGAAAGATTTGTTGCTGGGAGCAGAACCCAGAAGTCAGGCTGGTAGTGTGTAGTCAGCAGGTAATTTGACAGGTGTGTCTAGGCAGATGGGGCCAGATTGGATGGGGCTGTCAGGATGGTGAAAGATCTTCAAAAAAAATTTATATTGGAAACATAAAAGTGTTGGGGCTTTAATTATTTTTAAGGGGAAGAATGATATGTTTGATATAGGTTTCATGAGAACAATATAAGTATACCTTCTTTTGGAAATATGTTTAAATTTTAGGTTAGTGGGGAAATTAGTGAGGAAATTTCCTTTGGAAATATGTTCAAATTTTAGGTTAGTGAGGATAACATTTGTAACAATTCAATTTAGGCACAAAAGCCGTTTCCCAAATTTATGCCAGATTAAATTAATGGAAAGCAGTTAATATACAGTGTATTCTATGAAATGGTCTCAAACTTGAGAATATTCAAATAAGTGCTTAAAGTATTCTATAATTAATTCTAAACACAGATTCAAAATGAATGCAATTTAAAAACAAAAATCCTAGACTCCAGGCTAGAAGAAATGTAACTATTTGCCTAGCATTCATTTGGGTCATTATTAGTATCCAATGTAGACCTATAATAGAATGAACTTTCACTTTTATTGAATTAACAGCTGTCAGCTCTCTTTTATCCTTGTACCTGAATTCAATATGTATAAGGAAAGTTGCCTTTTCAGGGTGTGGGAAAATAAGCCCCTATTTTATGTCCAAAGACAGCTGAGTTGAAGCTTTAATAAAATATGGTAATTTATCTCAATATGAAATACCATAGATGTTTTATATATAAATACTTGTCTTACATCAATACAATGTCATCTAACATAACAAAAAGACAGAATTTAAGGTCAGAAAAACTTTTTCCTGGGTAGTTGTCATGCATTATTTTCTTTAGTCTATATCCGAAGATGAACCATTTAGAAAACAAAAAATATTAAAAAGAGAAATGGAAAACCTTGTATGTCAGAAACTTTTTCTCTTTAGTTTACAATAGATTCAGTCATAATGCTGTCAACTTAACTGCAATGTTTCCCCAAAGACTTGCAATTGTTTCCCACCTTTTCTGTCTTTGGCATTGAACTAGCATGTGTAAATGAGGTTGTCTGCTCACTCTTTTTGCCCAGTTGTTAAGGCAAGAACAGCAGGGCTTGCCTTTGGTACTGAGGCCTTTCATAAGATCAAAGCTTTAAAAATGTTTTCATTGTTATTGTTGTTGACATGACTTTTTGCTTCCACCTCCCCTGCTGAGCCAGACCCTAAGAACTTTGCACCGGCTGTTGTTTTTTCTCATGTGCTGAATTGCTGTTGGTTTGAAGACTGCCAAGTGGAGGGTGAAAACTGTATCAGTTCCTCAATTAGAGTAGCCGATGGGTCTTGGGCAGTTGCTCACCAAGGGCTGGAGGATAATGCTACCTCCTTCTAACGGAAAGGCGGAAGACATAACTGAAATAAATGAATGCATTTTAGAGGTTGTTGGCTGAGAGAACAAAAAGTTAACTAAAGAAAATTCTTCTCTTATAGACGTTCAATAACATTTTCCATCTTACAAGGGAGAGGGTAAGGTTGCAAGAGATGACTTAGGCTGCCCAGGATAAAAATTATAATTCAATTATTTTCTAATATTTAAAGGAAATGTACATGTCATTGAAGTGGTAGATCAGCTACCTTCCTATCAATCTGAGCTCATGTGTAATCATATCATAAAGCAGCAAATAAAATAGTGATGACTAGACTCCTTTTTTTTTTTTTTTTGACTGGGGCTGGGTTTGAACCCGCCATCTCTGGTATATGGGGCCAGTGCCCTACTCCTTTGAGCCACAGGTGCCACCTGACTAGACTCCTTCTGAAATGCATTTTTATTTAACATCATAGCTGAAATGTTGGACATCATTTCCCTACTCTAGAGAGATTCCCTGGCAGAAAGACCCTTGAGAGGAGTAGTTCTGCCCTACTCTTCTTCAAGATTTGACTATTCACAAACAGCTATTTATGTGGCCTAACTTGGCTCTCAAGGTGGTAAATTACTTATGAATTAAAATAGATAAACTTGAAGAAAAAAAAAAAACACATAGTCAATTAAAAGTATTTAAATTTCACTTTATTTTCTTTTTTTGTGAGATGCATCTACTGTTTTCCTAGCTCATGCAGTTATACTATCTTTTCAGGAGTTCAAGGTATATATGACATACTTATAAGCCTAATAAATTTCTCTAGAAGTGATTAGTGACTAGCAATCTTTTATTCTCCTATCCTTGGGGAAGCAAAAGAAAATATGGTCTTTGGGGGCTTCCTGCTGGGGTGCACTTTACCTGGGATGTAGAAAGTAGAAGGCTGTCTCCCATGAGATGGCAAAATTTCCATAGTGGTAGCTTTTAAAGCTTCACTTATCAAATATACCAAGGGAAAATAGTATGGGATAGGAATTTAACTCTAAAAGAAGATATGCCACTTGAAAATAAAAGTAAATGAAAGATGGGAGGCACCTGTGGCTCAGTGAGTAGGGCGCTGGCCCCATATACCGAGGGTGGTGGGTTCAAACCCCCTCCTGGCCAAATTGTAACAAAAAATAGCCGGGCATTGTGGCGGGCGCCTGTAGTCCTAGCTACTGGGGAGGCTGAGGCAGAAGAATCGCCTAAGCCCAGGAGTTGGAAGTTGCTGGAGCCCCTGCACTCTACTGAGGGCGAAAAAGTGAGACTCTGTCTCTACAAAAAAAAAAAAAAAAAAAAAGTAAATGAAAGATAAATTTATATATAATTACACAAAGTAATAATGACACTATTGCATATATAAATAGGAATAATAAACAATTGCATAAAATTGCATTAGGAAGGTAATTCTACATGTTCTTTATATCATCAGAAAGGAGCATTTGCAATATACTAAAGTTTACCTTATACTTACTGTTATTAATTTTCCCTGAGACAGCTGTTTTCATGTATTTTAGCCACTAGAATTGTTTGAAGCTCTACAAAATCACCTAGAACAGTAATAATTTAAACTACACAATGAAATTCCACGATTCACTCTGTGTGAATTGATTTAATTTATATTTTACTGTTTATTTTCTGTAACTCTGTAACTAGCTAAAGTAATTTTGGTGGGTAATGATTTAAGACCTACATGGACCAGTAAAATGTGCTATTTCCTTCTTTGGTAAAGGTGACTATTATTTATTTCTGGAGGTGAATTTCGATAGTGTACCTGAGTTAGGAGGGGATGCAGCCTTCCACCATGCTATAGTGTTTGAACTGACTTTGCCTGGATTTGCTTTTGAAGAAAAATGTTCTCCTTATAATCACTGATAGCTTTGTAGAATAGAAAAATTGTTCATTAAAAGGACAGTCCTTTCTTTAATACTGTTTTAACATTTAAAGGGAAAAAACAAAATGATTTGTAATGGCAATGTGGAGATTTAAGCCTAAGATTGAATATATTTTACAAAAACATATTTACTCCCTGGCCAATACTTCATGTTCTAATAACTATGGCATCATAGTAAGTTTTGAGTACTGAAAAAGTGCAAGCTTGTCATTCCTGCTTTTCATGGTACAGATAATTCTTACCCTTTATACACATTTAAGAATCATGTTATTAAATACTATGAAAATACCTGTAGAGATTTTTATTGAAATTCTACAATCTGTAGATAGATTTGAATGACTTTTCAACATACTATTATTTTCCACGAACATGGTATATATACAAGCATATTAAAACTACTTTTTTTCATAAATTTTTATAATTTTTCTATCAGAGGTCTTGTTAAATTCTTAACATTGTTAAAATAAAAAGTCAGTTTGTCCGAGTATATTTCAAGGAACCAAAAGATTTTACAAACTGAGAAAACAATTCTAAATGCATAAAACTGCAAATAAGTGGATTAATACCATTGAAAGAATTGTTATGAATTTATACATACATAATGAAAGTATGTGAAAGTTAAAAAGTGGCATTTCCCCCAAATAAAGCATATATGTACACGAAAGATAGGAAAAAATATTCAATACCATTAATGGTCAATGGAGCCTAAGTTGAAAATATGAGTTATCATACTTGGTAGTTATAGAAACACACACACACACTTAAATCAGATATTCTAAGAATTGGGAAAGATGTGTTTTTACATTTTCCACTCTAAATTTATAACTTATGGAAATTTTAGTATTTTAACTGCATTGGGAAACAGCTTGTAATTATCTCCCGAAATAAACTAAGCTATTCACTACCTAAATACATATTCCCCCCAAAATTCTTGTATATTTTTAGCAAGATATATTTATATAATGCACTATTAAAATGTTATGGTAATATATCGGAGTAATATAAATATCTTAAAAGAGAGTGCATGAGTGAACTATGAGACATGCACACATGGATTATTATGTACTCATCAAAATTAATAACTAGTAATAATATAAGAACTGTGTATGAATCTCAGATATATAGTATTAAGTGAAAAATAGGTCCTTAAAGTCAAATCCGTCATTGTACACTTCTTTATAAAATTAAAGACAACAAAAATATTTTTTAAATTGAAAAGCAAGAGTACAGTGAAATGTGATTTAGGGCACCAATTGCCCAATGTGGAAAGAAACAGGGCTAGAATTGGGGAGAGAATCTGGTTAAATATGTGTTCTTATCATGAAGTTCCTCTTATGGATAATAGATTTTCGGATACTAGTCATAATGATATTACAAAAAGTAATGAACGAACAAGTACATGGTCAAACAAATGAGAAACTTTGCTAACAAATATATAAGTTATGGCCATACATGAGCCAATTAGCAAAGGTTTTCATATGCCAAGGATTATGATTAATTTAATTCTGATACCTCAGTTCCAATTAAAATAAAATGATTGCCATGATTTTCAGAAACTCTTACTGTTTGTTAACATTTTTTCTAAGCATTTCTGAGTATGAGTCTAATTGACTTGTATAAAAAGTTGGTTGGTGGTAGGTGAACATTGTATTCACACAAAGAATAACTTTGATCTATTATATGAAATCATGATCAATTTTGTAATTTGTAAGATTTAATTGTTATGCTTAAAAAAATCCCTTTATGAGGAGAAAAGATCACTTGATTTTCAACATATCATAGTCAACAATCAAGGCGAGATTTGACTTTGCTTCTTGGGACACCTGATCAATGAGTAATGACAATACTCAGTACATTATTTAAATAACTTGTATTCACTATTTATTAGCATGTTGAATATTTTCTCAAATACTGTGAAAAGTTTATATTTAAGGGGAGCAGATTACCAGAGGAAAAGATAAGGCCAGTTTCTATTCAATTTGTTAGTTGGTTCTTTGGCAGAATAATGTAACAATTTCAATTAAAATAATATAAGATTGAGAAACTTAAACAAATTGTTAAGGTTTGTCATGTTGGGGCATGAGAGCTCAATTTTGAATTTGATAATTAATGCTTTTCTAAAGATTTCAATATTATATTTTATGTCTCTGCCTTTAGTAAGAACTACAGTTAAGTCAGTCCCTGCATCAAGAAACTATACTTTAACCATAATTTTAACATAAGAAATTCATACTTGAATTTAATGACTCTCATTTTAGGCAAGTGTTTTATTTGACTGTTGAAACACGGACAGTTGTCATTTATGGCAATTTATCTGTAACCAATATAGGTTTTGGGAAGCAGTATTAGTCAGAAAAAATTGTCAAATGGTAGTCTTAGAGGTGATTTTTCTTTCTTTACTATACTGTTAACCTCAACGAATTACTTAGTTCATTTCTACAACTGTCATGTTAAACACTTATAAAATAATTGCAAATATTTAAAGTTGAACTACTTTATAAATGTTAAATAAACTACTCTATGGACTTGATTATATTTTAGGGAGAAAGCAAGCTTTCTAAGAGTTACTTGGTAGCCATGAATCTACCCTTTATAAGTTCTCAGAAACAAAAACCAATTGTATTCTGTCTCAAACAACTAGGTTTATATGAGGTTTTAAAAAAAGTCATCCCCAGCATGGTGTAAATGCATCTTAAGTTTGGCCACACTTCCTCATTCAAGAATATGATGTAAGAAGTTACACAATAGGCAAGGGTGATTAAATATCTTTAATCTTTGGTCTTTCTAGACAGTATAGCACAGAGTCAAAAAGAAAGCCCCATATGCTGTATCTGTAACTGTGTACACTGCACTGTATGAAATATCAAAAGCAATCAGTCTGCACTCAAAGAAGATTGCGCTGTTCAAAGTAAATGCTCTCTGTGTGAGTTTGATTCCTGAGACCAGCTCAAATAAGTAAATTGAGAATAAAAGAAGACAGGGAAATATTCTGCCACTGATTTCATTGTTTTCCACATTTCGTGTATTTTTAACAATAAACAGGATCAAAAAGAGTAAATGGGAATTCATATTAGCATTTTTTAGAATCAGCTGGCCTTCTTGAATCTATAGCTTGGATTTATAGATTGAAAAACGTGACAGACCTGCATCCCCACTATGCCTCTCTCCTGTGACCTTTGAGGAGCATAATTTATCAAGAAAATATTTTTCAATAATCTCCACACAAGGTAATTTGCTTTGTTTCCAATCTTCAAAGTGACAGATTGCCTAGGTTGAGCCTCTGTGACTCGCACTACAGACAGTTTCAGGTTTCAGCGTGCTTTCCCGTCTCGCCGGCTGACTTGATTGATAATAGCTGAGGTAGTGCAAAATTAAAAATTAATTAATTTGAGTGAATTGGTAATAAAGAAGACTGAGCGGCTGTATTGAGATGCTAATAGGTCTATTCCAGACCCATTCTGGCCATCTGATCCTCTGGAATATTCAACAGCTGTGGTAGACCAAACTGACAACCGAGCATAGTCAAGGGCAGGGTCAAGCGTTTGTCACCCTACCCTAGTGCAGCCAGTGCAGAGCTGCCCCTCCCAAGATTCTACCTCTGGGAGAAAGGCGGTTGAAATAACATGTTTGTATGGCATCACTAGAGAATCTCTGTTTTGAAAAAGCAATATGGTCTCAGAACGTGATTTTTAGTTGTTGTTGAAAACCTCCTAAGCAGATTTCTCTAACGCTTTCATTAACTATAATGTCTTTGGGGGAGAATGTATAATTAAATCCATTAAGACGAGTAGAAATAAAATACTTTACCACTATTTTGAAATGTATTTGCTGTTATGTAAATATTCATGCCTGCCTGCAATATATGTGTAGCCTTGTAAAGAATAAGATGCACTATCAAATTAAAAATATATTTTATGATACATATAATAGTGTTCTCTGTCTTACGGTAGTGAAATACGTAAACTTGCTAATTTGTAAAATATGGAATATAGGATGTTTTTATATCTACCACAAATGAATACACCATGCATTGTTTTTTCTAATTATTCAAATAATTATACCTCCTTTATGAGGTATTTTAAAATCAGAATAGTATAAGAAAATTTTAAAAAGTTCACATTTCACTTAGTTAAGATTATGATTTTTTGTCTAACTAGTAGTAGAAAATAATAAAAAAGTGGTAGTAATTTCTGATGTTTGTCAATAAGAACATGACGGATAACTGATTAAGTTTTAATGATCAACAAAGCTTATATGTGACAATTGATTTTAATAATTATTATAGAACGCATTCTGAGCAATAAAAATTAAAAATTGGAATGCTAAATACAGAAATAACCAAATACAGACGTTCTTCAAAATTAAATACAAGAATGAAGCTATCAAATAAAAATGTTGGATTTTGTATTCTATGAAGGCGTAACGTATCTTTACTTTTTAAAACTTTTTAAAAACTTTCCTGAAAAGCACATTATATACCTTGTAGCTCTCTAGACAAGAGCGCTATCTAATATCTAATCAAACATAAAAAACAAAAGCACACAACAAAAATAATCATTAGATACTAATGTAATATTTAATGTTTTCTCCTATTTCTTCTTCTTTTTCCTTAAAGTGAATAAGAAAAAGATAATTAGCTATTTTACTCAGTACCGAGTTACCGCCATGTTTTTGGTAGCCATTTTATATCACATACCAATCAGTTAATCAGCTAATCACTATTAATGTACCATAGGTAAATATTAGATAATTGAAAATTAATTAACATTTACCCCGACCAATGCATTCATATGCATTCAGCTAAAATTTACTATGGTGATAATAATTTTCACATATTTTGATGATCATCGAACAACTATTTCTATGACATCCACCACCACTACCACCACCACCCCCATAACATTTCTACTATTTCTCCATCTATTAAGATTATTATTACCTGCTAATTTATAAGATTGCCATTACTAACACTTGGCATTGCCGAGTTCTTTGTGGCAGGCACTACTGTTGTACCACACATATACATATGTGTATATCAACATGTACACATACACAAGGGTGCCGTGATTTTCTGTATGTATTACTTTTCAAAGTTGTATTTAATTACAGTAGCACTTGTAGTATGACATTGCCTCAAAAGTTGGCGTTAGTCAAGTGAATGTTAGCTTCACCATGCAGCAGGCAGACCGTCAAAGGAAATGGCAAAAGCATGGTTGTTGTTCAAAGAACACAAGACCGTTTTAAAGTAATGTTTGAAATTCCAAAAGGTTGTGAGAGTACAACAAAAACAGAGGCATGAGAATAGGGGACGTTTCAGATGTGGTGTACCATAGAAAATCGGCTACACTGCAGATACTTCAGGAAGAAATTGAAACAGCAGGCACAGAGATATGAGTGGACACTTTGGTGTGTGTTGCTCAAGCAGTAGTTCACCACAATCCGAAGTGTCTGTCTGGATGGTGAAGGGAACCACCTGAGCACCTTATAGTTACAGATGTCAAACATGACTTGTATTCATCGTTTTGTTATTGGTACATATTGAGGATTACAATTTTAATACAGTTTTTACTTTCATAAAATGTGCATGCATTTTTTCCACCTTTGGCATATTACATTTAATCCCCTAACTACCCTCTTGGCCAAATAAAGAAATAAAAATAAGTCTAGATGGCTTATCAGTTTCTCTTTCGTACGCCTCTCTGTTGCTTTAAGGGAATATAATTCACATCCTTTGTTTTTTATCTAAATAGTTCACTATTTCTTGGAACACAACTATGAAAAAATATATTTCATCAGGAAGTTGCTGTTCTTTAAATACAGAGGAACTATTTCTTAAGAAATGAACTAAATATTTCCTCTAATGATTAAATAATTTGATTTTTCCCCCTAGAGATTAACTAAAGGGATCCTCAAATAGAATTATATATCTCAAGTCTTAGGCTCATATTGATGGGTCAGTAAGTAAAATTATACTTCTCTGCTTTAGAAAATAAGATTAAGTTATCCTGTAGTGCAATAGAATGCTGATTTCAAACCTACAATGATTCTCTTAAGGTGCTTTCCAATCAATGAGGATCTGAAAGGAAGCACAGTTGGCAGAGTTGGGAATCCAACTCAGAGTCTAAAGAGGAATGTCTTTGTCTAATCACTGCTAATGCTGCAATATGAGCTGATGATTTTTAAAGCAATTTCAAGTCAAGAATTGTAATTCTACTGAGACAACTATTCCCGCCACAGGTTAAAATCCATAGACTATTCCTGTTAAAAAAAAAATAATAGCAATTACTTCTTAAGAGACACACATTGATAATCATGTTTTAAATATCTTAAGAATTCCTGGAAAGTTTGATGTGAAAAATAAGGTCTAATTGTGTACTGCAAAATAATGTTCAGTATTTTCTTTATTTTTTAAATTTTTCCGTAATTAATACTTAAAATACTTCCACTGGGATGCTCTCAAAGTGCTTTGAGTAGATATCACATACACATTATCTCACTGCCATGGTTCATTTATCCTACTTGTTCTTTTATACCATTTTAAACTTTTCATTCAGTAAAGCATAAAAATATCTCCACCCAGGAGAAAATAAAGCCCTCCCCTTTGAAATTTTCTCCTGTACTACCTCGGACAATGGTTATGATTCACAGATAGGATGCTGACATGTGGCTTAGAAATTTGATTATTTTGCTTTTGAAAACCTGAAAATATTGCCATCACATGTCATTTTATATTTTCAAAATACCGAATTTATATTACACATTGATATACAAGCTATAATTCAGAAAAAAATATTGGAGGGAAATTGGCCTGTAGTGAAAGATTTTAACTAAAATTAAATTAATTTAAAGTCAATAATATGGCCAGGTTTCCAGTGATGTCCATTTTTAAGAAATCTGATTGAAAGTTAGTAGCTTTGTTATATTTTATTCATTCATTTATTCATTTATTTTGTAGTTTTGGCTTGGGCTAGGTTTAAACCCACAACCTCTGCCATATAGGGCCAGCATCCTACTCCTTTGAGCCACAGGTGCCACCCAAATTTGTTATATTTTATGTTTACTTTACTCATGTGTTTAAACTTTAATCAGACAAACTGTAATATATGTCAATATCTTAAAATTCATAGTATAATGTTTAAAATGGTACGAGCTCATAGTGTCCCGGGTTCACATATTTTTATGTATCTAGCACATTGAAATTCTTATTTTTTTTCCAGTTCAAGGAAGTTGAGAACTTTAAAAAATGTTTTTCTATCATCCCCAATTCTTGACACAAATATAGTCTATATATTTTTTCTGTCTTTCCATTTATAAAAGTACTAATTTAGTGATTACAAGTATTTGCAGTAGTATTTTCACAAATACTAGTATGAGAAAAGAAGTAGTGTAGAAAAATAGAGAGGAGTATTTCACACTGTCTGTATTTTTTATATTAAAATTTCATTTTAGCGAGTATTCATAACCAAAACCAGTAATGTTGACACACATTAGTGGCTGTGCCGTGAGCATTTCCTCAGCAATGTGCTGCACAGTTGAATGAGCCCGTCGCATGCTTTGGCTTGTTGATTTTTTCACTTTCTGGCTATACTGTTAACCATTGGTTTCAGAAATGAATTGACCCCCCCCCTTTTTTTTTTTTTAGAAATGCAATTGAGCAGATTGTTTTGGGCAAAGTTCAATCGGTGCTAATTCTCCAGATGATCAGTTATGTCCCCATTACTTGGTGTCGCTCAGGTCAATCTGAATTATTAAGGAGGATGGCAGAAAGGATAAGTGTAGTTGCCTTTCCGGAAAAAACCTTAAAATTATCAATGTCTGTAATGGTTTTAATTCACCTCTGTTTCATTGTTTCTTAAAGATAAAGAGCGTCAATCATGCCAGTAATAATTGGTGCACACTTTTTTTTAAAACTTTGAGTCTCTTTAAAACTTCATACATCCTTTATGTCCCTTTTGAAGAGATAAATTTAAAGTTAGTACAGCTATAATATATAGAAAAATTCTAAATTTCTCAGACATCTAGATGTATAAATACTTGAAGGATCTTTGAAGGAACAAGAGCAGAAAAGAATAAGATATATCACTGCTTTGTTTTTCTTTTAAAGCATTACATCATTGATCATAAAATAGTCTTAATGCTATTGACAAGTCTGTACGCTAATCAAACTTAGGAAATAGTTTTATATAACTTGTATTTAGTTGACATTATAAACAGAGAAAATACTATTATGTCTCACAGAGAAGTTATTTTCACCTCAATTTTATAAAAGGAGAGAAGGATATTAAAAGGTTCTCTGTGTTGAGTGTTATGGTGAGATAGAGTAAATATAGAAATCAAGTTGACTCCCATAATTGTGAAAAATCCTACTGCAATGGGAAAGATTAATCTTTAACACCTTCTTCGGAGTGTGAATTAAATCTGATGTTTTAGGATCACATGGAGTCAACGTGAATGCCTGTGTACATCTTGGAACTGACCGTCTAGCTGGCAGCTGCTGTTATCAGAGCGCTAGCCCTGGCTGGTTAAATGGATTTTGCCTCAGGTTAAAAAGCCTTTAGGGAAGTGGGTCAAATCGTACAAGGACAGCTTTTCTAATTTCTTGACGGTGATGTAAAAGGAAAAGCTTAATAAGGTTACTTAAAACCTTGCAATATGCAGGATCATTCAGACACTAGCATGGAGGATCTCAGGAGAATAAATTATATCCTTGGTTCAGTACAGGCAAAAGTCTTTCACTGAAATGATAGAGTGGATTCCAGACTGGTTTTTTCCTCATGTCCTGTGACTGTAATATGCATAATTCCAACCACAGGAATGGTGACTTTTCAAAGGGAAACCCTCTGAAACAGTGACATTTATTTCACATATCTTGGGAGATTCTTACAATGATGCCATCTTCTGAATTTTAGATCAGATGATTCTGACGATTGTAGTATGGCTGAAAAACATCACACATCTGATGTAGCAATGAAATTTGGAAGTTTATATTTAATTTATATGAGAAGATCTATCGTTTTAGGCACTTGAGAGCTGAAAGAAATCCTTTCAGCAAAGTATAAAATAAACCCTGAAAATGCATTAAATACTATCAATATGCTTTAATTTTTAGAAAAAATAAAATAAGAATTGAAATTTTATGTTTTCTGAAGAAACTTAGAAGTTGAGAGAAACTATTTATTTGGAAGACAGAGTAACATTTTGATAGCGACCACATCACTTTACATGATCTGAGACCGAGCTGTCTGTCTGGACTCCCGCCGGCAGAGTTCTGTGACCCTCCCACTCAATTGTGTCAAAGAGCTTGCAAGGGACACAATGCAGTTGCTGCCCTTTCTATGGGCAATGGCAGCTGAATTATTTTATGTGTGAGTGTACTGAATGACAATTGCCATTCAACACTTTATGTGACACAATGGACATAATTTAAATTACTTTTCATTGGTAGTGATTTTTATAATGGCTAAGAGAATGAGATCTGAGTTGTAGTAAGAAACGTTAGGGCTCTCTTAGAAATTCATTGTTAACATTTTAATTATTTAAACCTGATGCTCATTTTGCCCCTTGTAATTATCATGCTGTTGAAAAAGTCAGAAAGTAATGTTTGTTTAATATTCTTTAGAACACTGGACGTTCTCTCTTGAACATGTCAAGTTGAAGTTCTTGTTCTAGGACTTCTCACTGACGCTTATTATATCAGATTATATATATTGTATGTGCATATATACATATGTAGATGTACATATGTAGTATAAATGATAGTGTATATGCAAGAGCAATTGTTAGCATGCAGCATGTAGAGCTGGTGGTTTGTTAATATTGTTTCTTAATAAGAACATTCAGGGACACTCAACAGATATTTATGAGCGTCTACTCTGTGCTAGTACTTTCCTAAACACTGGGTTTAATTACAAAGATAAGAAAATCTCACTTATTTTTCCTATAAGAAGATAAATAACAGGAAGGAAATAAGGTAAATCATTCCAAGACAATGCTGAAGAGATTTACAGATTTCATGCTCTGAGATTGGAAAGCACCAAGCTCAACTGGAGAGAGTGAGAAATAATTTGACAGAGCAGATAAACTGGGTCAAACTTGGAAAATTCACAGGTGATAATCAGGCACAAAAACAACCAACTCCCCCCCCCCAAAAAAAGAGGGAAGCATAGAAATAAATCATAAATAAGGTAATATCATGGCAATGTATTCCAATATTGTTATTTGTTTACTGGCTAAAAATTCCCTCACAGAGAGTGCTGTGTGAGCTGGTGCATTGTTGTGATACAAGAGCCATACCTTTCTCATGTCGAGATTATCCATTAAGAATTCCTGTTTCATTATTGATGTTTATTTTGTCTACTGTCCTTCTCATAGTCAGGCCATGATTTTGATGCACAATTAGATGACTTTTTGCAATGTTTTTGTCAGTTCTGCTTGTTGCTGTCTGCCCTGATCTCTCTTCATCAGTGACACTTTGTCTCCTCTCAGAAAAATATTTAATCCACATGTATGGTGCCATGCCTCAATAATATGCAGCAACTTCTCTGCTATGAAGAACAGCAAAATTTCTTTCCCTAACATGTTATTCTAGTAACATTACTTTTATTCTCAAGTCTTCAGTGCCTTCCATTACATTTCAGATTTCTCAATCTGGTTGCAAGAATCTGATCTCAGTTACCTTCTGATCTTATTCCACTTGCTTTCTGGTACTGACCTTATTCCTAAATCAAATTGGAGGTGCCTCTGAGTTCACCATACTGCATATATGAACTACATCCAAATTTTCTTAAAGGGTCCAAACTATCTCATCATTGTCCATTACTCAGTCCCTTTCTACTAACTTTTTTCCTGGAATGGCTTCTGAAAGTAAATTCCTGTTATATTTTTAAAAAAATTTTATACTTACTTTAGTTATAAGGACTCACTTTGTCACTCAGGCTGGAGTGTTCCAGCTATGCAATCATAGCTCACTGCAGCCTTAAACTCCGGTGATCATCCTACCTCAGCCTCCCAAGTAAGGCACTATAGCTGGGCACCACCATGCCCAGAAATTTATTTAATTTTAACAATCTTAACAAACTTAAAACTTAACTTTAAGTTTTACAATCACTTGTAAATCACTTCTCCCCTCTCGGTGAACACTTGGTGGTATCTTTCTATAAGATTGTAAACTTGGCACAGGGATTAGTCATGTTCATTTAAGTAAGCTCTGCATCTTTTCCCATGAAGATGCACAGTTAGGAAACATTAACACACATCTGTAGGAACGGCTAGAAACATTACATATAGAATTGGATTTGGGGGACTATGAAAACAAGTTTCAGCCTTAAACTTAATTAGTAGGGTATATAGAACCATGTATAAATATTTTGCTTTTGAAAACTTGAAACTTTGAAATATTTAATAATCAAAGTTCTGGACATATTCTTGTAAATACTGTTTTTTTGTTTTGTTTGTTTGTTTATATTTTTAGACAGAGTTTCACTCTGTCACTCTGGGTAGAGTACCATGGCATCATCATAGCTCACAGCAACCTCAAACTCCTGGGCTCAGACAATTCTCTTGCCTCAGCCTCTGAAGTAGCTGGGACTATAGACACTCACAACAACATCCAGCTATTCTTTTATTCTATTTTTAGTAGAAACAGGGCCTTGCTTTTGCGCAGACTGGTCTTGAGCTAAGGCGCTCCAGGGATCCCCCATCTCAACTTCCCAGAGTGCAGGAGTCACCACATTTGGCCTTGGTTTATTTTTTAAATCAGAATCTCCCAGAATAAAAAAGCAGATAGGAAAGCAAGGTAATATTTAAAAAAAAAAAAAAAAAACTCTTGAATCTGAATCTGAAGGAAATCATTTTTCTCTTCAAAAATTTTTTAAAACCCTTCATATAAATTATGCTTATTAAAGAAGAACATTGATATAATAACTTGTAGAAAATTATAAATGTTTCAATCACACTAATAATCTAAACATAGTTAATTCATCATATATAAACGTTAACAATGATTTGTAGGAAAAATTATTAAAATTTATAAAGAAATGTTGTGTGTTAGATATGTTGGACATTATATTGCAACCTTGAAGGAACATAATATTAGTCAAATTAATAGAGATAGAAAATAAGTCAGTGGTATTCAGTGATTTCTCTAACATTACACAATTAGTAAAAGGTACAACTAATTTTAACACAAAGTGATCAGAATACCAAGCCCATGCTCTTTCAAATATTACATGGTTGTAAAGATAAAATAAGTAATCAAATACAATTCACAATAAGACTCAAATAACACTTTCATTTTGCAACAGTTTGAATTTTTGTTAACTTTTCTTATACAGAAAAAGTTAATCTTTAGGCATGACTTGCATTATTTTAAGATGTGTTTCTGGAAATGGTGTGTAGATGAAAAAATCAAATTAATATCATATGCATATATTCTATTTAATAAAAAATACATAATTAGATATTTTACCATGCCAAGTATCTTTAGGTATCTGTCTATCTATCTACATATATTTTTTCCTTTTCTTTTTCTTTCTTTCTTTTCTTTTTTTTTTTTTTTTTTTTTTTTTTTTGAGCATAGTTTCACTTTGTTGCTGCAGCTAGAGTGTCATGGTATCAGCCTAGCTCAACCAACTTCAAACTCCTGGGTTCAGATGTTCCTCCTGCTTCCCCTCCCGAGTAGCTGGAACTACAGACACCTACCAAAGCACCTGGCTAAGTATTTGTATTTTTTGTAGAGGCAGGGGTCTCACATTGTTGCTCAGGGTGGTCTCTAACTCCTGAGCATAAAGGATCATCCTGCTTCGGCCTTCCAGAGTGCTAGGATTACAGGCATGAGCCACCATGCCCAGCCGGTATACACATATTCATTGTTAATTATAGAATTTCTTTTTGTTTTACTTTTTAATGAAACATACATGGATAAAAATAGTCATGGCCTATACAACCTAACAGAAAGCAAATCATGAATTATAAGTCTTAGTTTCTATAGATCTCTAATTCAGGAATAATAAATTATAAAGGAAAAACATGTCATACTTTTAGGAACATTTCTTCTAAAAAAAATATGAAATATTTGCAGAGTAAATGTGGTTCCATATATTTTATAGACTGCAAACCATTTCCAAATTTCCACATATGCTTGCCAAGAACAATGATAATTAATGTTTCATAGAATTCTTTGAGAAATCTTAAATTCCAGGACTGGTTTGGACCATATTTAAACATATTTTATGCTAGACAAAATTCCAGAAAAAGAGCAAATATTTTATATTTTTAGCTACTCGTGTTTAGAAAATTCTCAAGTATAGTACAGATTCAAAATAGATTTGCTAAATTAAAAAAAAAAAATCCATGTTCATTTACCAGTAGGTCTTCAGCATTTAAAACAAAGATCGGATACTTTTCCAATTCTTTAATAATTAAAAATATTGAATTTTTTGTCCATTCATCTATGTAAAACATTAGTCAAGTTTGTCATGCTCTTCCCTTGATAGATGTCAACAACAGCTAGAAATTTGGTTTGCAGGGGGTTCATTGTTCATGACCTTACACATATATACAATATAACTTTTACATGCATATATTTAACATAATAGTGTGATATACACATATATATTTCCTTTTATTTAATATACAAGTATAAAAGATCAAAATAATTTAGGTAAAACAGTGATTGCATTTAGTTCTTCTAACTGGTTAATGGGAACTTTACTTCTCCCTGCCCCCAATTTAGTCATCCCTCACGGCCAGATGTCATTTGGTTATTCTAAGCAATAGAAGAAGATTTATGCTTTGACAAGTGGAGAGGTGAAACTCTGGCTAAAGGAGTTCTGCAAATGATACTTCTGATCCCAGCAGGAGTTATAGGCTTACATTTTTTTTAAAAAAGCAAAGTTTTCTCTGTTAATAACTGTAAATTATATGCTAGGGTATTTTATCCCTTTTTTCTTTTTCCAAGGACTAACTATACCTCGTTTTAGGGATAAAATCCCTCAAATACATGACAGTGATGGATACAATGTCTTTGGATTTGTGTGAACTCTTTTGAGATTTTCTTTGTGAAAACAATGTGTTCATGAGATTGAAAGACAGACATAATTCACACAGATACCATGCCCTTCTCCCACCTAAGTTATGCTTTCTTTTAAAATAAAAGAATGAAAGTTCTTAAAAACATGCTTGGCTGAGTGAAGCCTTTAATCGTTGGAGCACTCCTCTGTTCCCTTAGCCTCTGTGAACACATGCAGAACAGCTTGAACTTTAATATAGATGCATATATTTATTAGAAAAAGATATCACCCACAGGCGAAGGTCAGCTATCAATGTGCTGCAAAAATATAAACTTAAACTATGATTTTAAAGAAATAGGAGCAATTTAGGGAGACATCTATATTGTAAGTGTTCTTAAATGCCTTCTTCATTTCATTTAAGCTCAGATGACATTGAGTATATTCAGTTCATAGGGAAGCTTCTCACTAAAAAAAAATTCAAAAGAAAATATGATTCGAAATTATAGTTTGTGGTGTTTGTTAGTATGAGATAGAAAAAATATGAACCCTTTATGTTAAGCAGTAGCAAAGCATATTGTGTGATAAATGCATGGTCTTGCCTGGTAATTGTTATAGGAGTTGAAATACCTGCTTCCTGTCCATAATATCTTATGAATTTTAGGAACAAAAGTATGACAAAAAAAGAATGTTTAGCCTCCTAATTAGAACTCTCATAAATAATATCAAATGTAGTCATTTCCCTGATCATTAAAGTGATACTAAAATATAATTAACAATGCTTTCACTTCTTTTTTACCTCTTTGTGTGTATATGCTTTCCAACACTAAAATAAAATGCTTGATTCCTATTTAGACCCTGATATGTAATGATAGTATAAAGTTCTCAAAGATTTTATTAAAATGCATTAGAAACATACCTTAGAATTTGCTTTACTTATTTAAAAAATTGTTAGCAGATAATACATATGCCTGATTTTACTATTTGCTGCACTGATCAAATAGAGAATAATCTTCATGGCTCTGCGCCTGTGGCTCAATCGGCTAAGGCACCAGCCACGTACACCTAAGGTGGCGAGTTCGAATCCCCAGCCCGGGCCCGCCAAATAACAATGATGGCTGCAACCAAAAAAATGGCCGGGCGTTGTGGTGAGCACCTGTGGTCCCAGCTACTTGGGAGACGGAGGCAGGAGACTCTCTTGAGCCCAGGAGTTGGAGGTTGCTTTGAGCTGTGATGCCATGGCACTCTACCCAAGGGGATAGCTTGAGGCTCCGTCTCAAAAAAAAAAAAAAGAATAATCTTCATATATTTAGTTCTATAATTAGTATTATTTCCTTCAGTGATGCTACATTCACTTTAAGTATTAAGAGAGACCATGTTATGGATAAATATATTTATTTATTTTTATTTATATTTTATTTATTTATTTATTGAAACAGAGTCTCACTATGTCGCCCTCAGTAGAATGCTGTGGTATCACAGCTCACAGCAACCTCAAACTCCTGGGCTTGAGCAAATCTCTTGCCCCAGCCTCCCAACTAGCTGGGACTACTGGTGCCCTCCACAATGCCCAGCTATTTTTTTGTTGCAGTTGTCATTGTTGTTTAGCTGGCCCCGTCTGTGTTTAAAGCCATCTGTCTCATTATACGTGGCTGGCACCCTAACCACTGAGCTAGGGGTGCCGAGCCAGATATTTGTTAATTGCATGTCTAGAAATCCTGACATTCTTTCCTATAACAAATTTCCCTTGAACTTTCCTAGAATTTGTAAAGAAAGTAAAGAAAATTATGTTGTAAGTAAAGAAAATTATTTTGAAGAGACCATATATTGATAGCATTTAATATATATAGTTAGGATAGTTTTCAAAGTTTGAATAAAGACCCATTTATAAATATCCATTCTGCCTGAGAGTGCTGAGTACTATAGGCTATGTAGAAAAATAAGAGAAAAGAAAATTTTAAAAAAGGAAAAGAGAAGAGAAGAGAAGAAGGAAAGGAAAGGAAGGGGATCGAAGGGAAGGGGGAAATGTTTCTGAAGTACTAATGCCCAGGAGAGCTGGAAGCTTCAACACCCATAAGCATTTTAGAGCTTCTTATAAAGAGGCATGTTTAAAATTTGGTAAATTAAGTTGACTGGATTATTCTTCTGCCTGCACAATGTGGCATGGCATGAAAAGAGGATGGTGGCAAAGGGAGATTTCTCTATTTTGAATTTATAATTTGTATTTGTAAGATATTTTCTCACAGAATCTACATAACCTAGGTCTTTGTAGCCAGTAGAGTTGTTTAGTAATTCACACACGTGCAGAGAAACAGCTCTAAGCTTCCCATAGACTCTTCTGTCATAACACTGCCATGGAAAAATGCTTTCTGAAATACAATTAACTTATAAAGGAATTTCTAGAAATGTAATACAGAACTCCCTTTAATAAACAATGTTCATGCAAAATAACTTCTATGAATTTTTCAGATATTAGGAAATTCTTATTAAATAATCATTTAATTTGGACATACTTCACCTCAAGATGGAAGTCTATGGTGGCATGCTATCACACGCAAACTACCAATTTAATTACCAATAATAAACTTGAGAAAATCTTTTGACATTCTGATATTCTTGCTTCAGCTCTGGTCCTTTATACCAAGGCCACAAGAATGTGAGTTCCGCCTTTAATCATTCTGTTTATTTGGGACTTCCCTTAAATTAGGGCTTAGTAAACTATGACCAACAGGCTTCCACTTGTTTTTGTAAATACAATTTTACTGAAACATCATCATGTTAATTTGTTTATATATTTTCCATGGCTGCTTTCACACTACAATCATAGTAGTTGTGACAGAGGCCATATGGCCTGAAAAATCTAAGATATTTACTATCTGCCTCTTTATCAAAAAATGTTGTCTACTCCTGCTTTAAATAAAACTCTATGCTCTATTCCTCTAAGTAGGTCCCTAAATATGTAGAATGAAGGCAAAAGGAATACAGAGCTTTCAGGCCCAGAGTCTTGCTGAGGACACAAACAAAAATCTCATTCAATAGCATATTATGACCAATAACTTTGTTGTTCTATAATTTTACCTTCCTCATGCACAGAAATCCGTCTGTAAAACAGTGGGAATTCCTAGGGGAAACCACTTTATACCATTTGGAAATAAAGCTGAACTGCCATTAATCTGAACATATATGAGCACACGCCCGTAGAGGCAAAATGAGGTGTGATTAGTAGATGAATCCTTTCACAATCTAATAGTGCTTTTCTTGCTGATACTGATTATAAGTATTCTAAGTGTGTGAATATGTATACATTTATTATACTGAAGACAATATAACTGGGCATTTCTATGACTAAATCATTTCACTATATTTGAACAACTTCAAATGGCTTTGAAAACAAAAAAGAATACACAACCCTGAACTATTAAGTACTGACTTTACCCATACAGCAGCCCCTTCTCAAAACTCCAACCTTCTGGTTGCTCAGGCCAAACATACTGAGGCACCTTTTTTGTGTCTCTTTTCTTGTAGACTCCACAACCACTAGGACAAGAGTTTCTCCTTCGTACTATAAGTAAAATCCTACCACTTCCTAACTGAGTAGAATCTTCACTATGCTGATTCCAGCCAACTTTATGTTTGTGGAGATTCCAGTGGCTTCCTGGGTCATCTTCCTGCTTCCATACCATGTGCTCCTTCTATTTCAAAACTATTAAGAAATGAGTATCATGGTGATGGATGCAGATGCATTACTTAAAGTTTAATGTAAGCATTCCACATTGTATATCAAAGCAGTACACTGAACCCCATAAATGCATCAACGTACAAAGTTATGATTTAATAAAAATTAATAATAATAGAGTAGTCAAAATGATTCTTGTCATTGCCCACTTTGGAATCAGAGACTTCTGGAGAAATAGTTGATTTCACATCTGAAGCAGAGAAAACTGTGATTCTTGAAGGTCATATTACTTGAAAGCCAGAAAATTTTCAGAGACTGATGGGGAAATGGCAGTGGACACAGGGCCTTGAAGTGCTCTTACTAATCAAACTTAGAATAATTTGACTAACAGAAGAAAAATGGCAGAAAATGAACACAACATGTTAGATCATAATAAAAATAACCAGAATGACAATAGTGAGACTAACCTCAACAATTAAAAAGAAATTAAGCCCTTTCTGATGCTAAATAAAAGGCAATGGGAGAGGGATAAGAAAAAGCTCATCTTTACTGAGTGTTAATTGGTGAATGCATTATATTTCACCAAACATGAAATCATTAACACAGGGAAGCATCATCAGCGGATGTTAAAACCACCGGGTAAGAGGTGCTGAGAAACAGGATGTTCACACGAACTCTATCACTCCACAGACTGTTTTCTTAATTAATGACAATGGAAAAAATTGTCTCTTCAAAGAACATATCTAATGGGCAGTCCCCCAAACTACTCAACAATTTTACCAATGTGTATGAGCCAGACCGCCACTATCTGCCACATGATATAAGGCAGTTAAGTACACAATCATCTATCTTATATTCTTGCAGAAATGTCCAAAGTTTAATAAGGAGGAAATAATCAGGGTAGTCCATCCAGATGTGGGACATTCAACATAGCATAGAATCCTCAATGTCCCAAAGGACAAAAAAAGAAGGGAAGCACAGGGATATTCAACTGGAATACAGGTAACAAGAGCAATGACAACCACGTGGGATGTGTGATCTTGACTAGATTTTTGATAAGAAGTGTTAAGAATATATGAAGACAATTATAGAAATTTGTATCATCTACATGTCAGATAACATAGTATCGATGTTAATGTTGGAGAATGTGATACTGTTGTGTTAATGAGAAGAATGTTCTTGCCCTCATATGACATATGTATATGGTAGTAATTGTCATTATGCACACAAATTAATTACAAATGGAGACAACAAAGAAAAGAAGAAACAACAAAAAATGAAAGAAACAATTAAAATGTCAATACTTGAAAATAGAGATATGTACAAATAAAGGGGTTCATTATTCTTTGAGCATACCATATATTTGAATTTTTTAAATATAAAGGCAAAAGAAACAAATATATACATACATACATATACACACATATGTACATACACATGTAATGTAGTAGATTATAACCCTCATTTTCTCAAAACCTTCCCAGGGAGCCCCATCTCACTCATAGATAAATCCAGTGTCATCAAAATCAACGTCAGGTGGCTGATAGGGATGGGCTAAGAATGTGACATTAAAGGGGGAAGGTTTTGAGGATTAATGCAACAGTTCTGCACCCCGGTTTTGGTAGTGTTCATGAAAATCAGTAGCATGCCTTCTTATCCAAATAACAACAATAAAAAGTAAATACATGAAAATCTCTTGGAATCTGAATAAGTTCCTTAGCTTAGTTTATTGTCTTGTATGAATATCAGGTCTTAGTAACATACTGTGGTTATGTAAGATGTTATCATTGAGGGGAGGTGAATAAAGGGTATGTGTGGACACTGTGTAATTTTTAGCAATTCTGTGAATCTAAATTCATTTCCAAATAAACTGTTTTAAAAAGCCACCTACAATAGCATGCATGGTCTTCTTCGCTTACCTTTCTGGCTTTCTTTACTTCCCTCAACCCCCACTTTATTCTTCTTTCCATAATATTGATCATCTTCTGTTGTCACAATAATTTTCCTAGCCATTATGTTTATTGTCTGTCTTTCTGGCTAGAATGAAAGTTGCAACAAGATGAAGATCTTTATTTCCGTTTAGATGATGTCAAATTACTAGAGAAAGGCATGAGGCATACTCCACCTTCTCTAAGTAAGTGTAGAATAGAGTAAAATATCTTAGAATCTGAATGCTAGAAATCTCTGTCTGAGAAGTGGGTCATGCCCTATTTGAGGAAAATACTGTTTCTTTTTTTAAGTAATCTTTTCTGCATATATTTGAGGTCTCTACCATGTTACAGGATGCAGAGAGCAACACGGTTATGATAGTATAGCATTCTAAACCGCATAACTGAGCCTGCAGTTATTAAAGCCTACCTTTAAAAAAAAATCATCTCACATAGTGACTAATATTATTTAGGCAAGAGCAGCTAAAATCCACTTATTTAACAAAAATTCCTAATACAGTTTTAATTATAACCCTCAGGTTGTACATTAGATTTTAGCCTTGTTCATCCTACGTGTCTGCTACTTTGTATGCTTTGATCTGTGTTTCCCCATTTCCTCCTTCCTCCCATCTTGCTCTTGGTAACCACTGTCATATTCTTTCTGTACTTTTAAAAAAAAATTCTACATACAAGTGAGATCATGCAACTCATTTCTTTCTCTGATTGGCTTATTTCGCTTAGCATCATGTCCTCTTGGTCCCTCCATGCTGTGACAAGTGGCAGGGCCTTTTCTGTTAAGACTGAATATTATTCCAGTGTATTTGTGTCTGTGTGTATTTCATTTTCTTTGTCCATTAGTCAGTAGACACATTGCTGTCATTGTGGCTGTTGTGAATAATGCTGCTATGAACACAGGAGTGCAGACATCTTTACAAGGTAATGATTTCAACTCCTTTGGGTATACACCCATGAGAAGGAGTGCTAGGTATTTGTAGTAGTTCTGTCTTTAATTTATTTAGAAATTTTGATACTGTTTTCTATAAAAGCTATACTAATCTATGTTCCCACCAACAGTGAATTAGGGATCCTTTTCCTCCTCACCCTTGCCAACATCTATTATCTCTTGTTTTTCTGATAAGAGCCATCCTGATGGATGTGTAGTAATATCTAGAGTGGTTTTAATTTCTATTTCCCTGATGCTTCGTGATGTTGGACACCGTTTCATAGACCTGTGGTCATTCTTGTATCTTCTTTGGGAAGCGACTGCTCCCCTCCCTTCTTCCTTCACTAGACTATTTTGTGTTTTTTTTTTCCTGTGAACTTGTAGTTGTTTATATATTGGTTTCACGTTGGTATTGAGTGCACTGTATACTTGTTTTTCCATTCATGTGATGTTTTACTAAGAAAAATGTGTTTCAGCTCCATCCAGGTAAACACAAGAGATGTAAAGTGTCCATCTTTCCTTATAGCTGAATAGAACTTACTCAGTGGTATACATATACCACAGTTTGTTAATCCATTCATGGGTTGTTGGGCACTTGGGTTGCTTCCACATCTTGGCCATTATGAATTTGAGTTAACAATAAGCATTCTAGTCCAAACTTCCTTCTGGTAAAATGTTTTTTTTTTTCTTTTGGGTAGATACCTCGTAATGGGATTGTGGGATCCAATGGAAGGTCTACTTTTAGTTCTTTGAGAATTCTCCTTGTTTCTTTCCATAGATAGTATTAGTTTGCAATCCCACGAACAGTGAAAAGTGTTCCCTTTACTCCACATCCAGGCCAGCACCTGCAGGTTCAGGATTTTGTGATGTGGGCTAATCTCATTGGAGTTAGGGGTCTACAGCCATATTGCCCTGAACACACTCAATGTTGTCTACCTTCAAGTTTTGACAAGAAAAAAGTCAAAAGCCCTACTGACAGAACATACCATTACTTCTCCTTTTTGCCTTTCTGTTTTGCACACAGTTCGCATCTCCCTCTGTGCTGACTCCTACACCAGGTGGATCCATGAATGGCTGCTGTTTCCCATTGTTCCCTGTCAGGACTCTGTGGGCCTCCACAGCATTTCCACTGAAATCTTAGAGGCTGTCCTGCCATTGCTCACTGTACAGCAGCTGCTAAGGCACCCTGCTGTCTTCCATTCTCTGCACATTTCCTTCTGTGGAGTCGTAACCCAACAAAGGACACTGCCTTGCTAGCTGGCCTTGCTCTTTGCAGCAAGCCAGTTAGTTTTCAGTGAGGTTTGCTGGAGGCTGATGAGATGGCAGAGATAACCAGTTATGGTGTTTGCTATTAGATGCAAACTTCAAGAGGCTGTGAAGGCATTCCTGGTTGAATATCTGTTAAAGATGATTTTACATTTTTAAAGAATTATCTGATTTTATGTGAATATTTCTATATTCTTTCCCATTGATGCCTTTAGAAATGTAGCTCATCCCTCAGACTGCCTTTCCACCTGCAGAATGCTGACCTCCTGCTTTGCTCTTTGTATGCTGAGCTCCTTTCAACACTTCAGCTTTCAGTCAAAAGTCATCTGCAAAGAGAGCCTGTACTTGACCCTTAGATCAAAAACATACTCTTAACTTGTTCTTTGCCATGACCACACCCTGTTTAGAATTTATAATTTCCTGTGTGTAGATTATCTCTTTTCCAATGACTTGCATGGTCTTGGTGAGCTGGGGTGGGAGGCAACTGTCCTTTTAGTTCCTCTGTATAGCCTGACACTTGCCACGGAGTTTGGTCAGAATGAGTATATTATAAATCATTAGATATTTGACAAAATGTAACCTATCTTTTGGAAATTAATTACTTACTAAAATTTATGTTTAACTATAATAGAAAAAGACTATCCTTAAGATTCTTCTGGTCAGATTAGCTTTTGTTAATATCGTCATTTTCTAGTGTAAGGGCATCTCAAAATTGTAAGAAATGAAAAAATGTAGCAAAATTTTCTTGCTAAAGTCCAATTTTCCAAAACTATCGTCATAGACAACAGTATTTCTTTAGATGTGCATCAAGAAAAATGAAGAATCCCTGGCCAAATAATTTTGGGAATGCTATATTCCATATTCTCCTTCATATATTAGCTTTCATAAAGCACATGAGTGAGGTTACAGCTCTGAGTAGTTCTATATAAAAGACAATCCTATTTCTGAAACATATTGCCCCTCTGAAGACCTGATAATTATTTTAAAAATACTTTTTGGTAAATATATGATGTAAAATATGATACAGCTTTCATTACCCAAAGAAATTCCTATTTCCATTTGTAGTAAATTAGGTTAAAATATGCCCCTTCTTTCTAAGAAATATAATCGGATTTCTTGACCTACCCTTTATTTTGCTGAAATTATGATTATAAATAAAAGTATAGTAGAACCAATTGCTTAATTTTTGACCCACCTGCAGAGGTCAGGAGTACACACTATCTTGTTCTTTTGGTAATGTGAATATTATGAAACTAAGTCTATTCTAATTAAGAGCCAAGTCCTAAGAATGAGCACTGCTATAAACACTGGACACCTTTTTTCTTGCACCTTTCTCCTCCATGTCAAAGTTACCGTGCTTTCAGAGAGAAATTACTGTGAGAATATCCACAATGTAATTTTTTGTTTTTTGTTTCTACTTTAGGAAGTATTAAGGCTGATAGAGAAATTTATTGAGGATTTCCCAGTCTGATGGACACTACCAGAAGACATCTAAACATACTTAAATTCCTTGATCGGCCTTTAGTTCTGTCTGAAGGGTAACTTCAATTGCTCAATACTCTAGAGAGTCAAATGCTGCAAAGACACTCTAAGCACATTTAATAATAAAAATAACATAGAGGGCGGACTCAATTAATATCCATACACATTATATAAAACAGATATCTTATTGATTCCATTGTCCAGGTGCGGAAACTAAAGTCCTAGACTTTAAGTCACTTGAAACAAATGGGATCTGAACACAAGTCAACTGGCTTCCTATAGCTACTCTAATTCCTACACTATATAGCCATTGTGATCATTATTAAATGTTATTTTATTGAAGACGGCTTGATTACCACATAGTTGAATATATATTCCTGTTAGTAAGACTTTAAAGAATTCTGTTTTACATTTTAGGCATATTGACATTGAATTTAGGATTTAAATTAAATTATAGCACAATGCATTAATCCATGAATTTCTGTCACTGGTATACATTTGACTAGAAATCTCTTGCTTTATATACATAAATATTTATAAGTGACATCTATCTTTTTCTAACTCTAAGAATATAACTCTTTTTATGTAAGTAGAATGTACAGTCATCATGGTGATTTTAATACTTTCTTTATTTTTCTTTATATTTTATATTATTATGGTCTCCATTGATTGTTGTTATTCTTCTTCTGTTACTAGTCTTATTATAAACAATCAGTTGTGTTAAGAGGTACTCACTGAAAATAAATCAAGTCAGAAACAAATAAAAGTAGACTGGAAAAAAGTTTTCAATGAACAATATGATCATTTATGAAATATAAAATTATATTCTCAAAACTTACTTTAGAGTGTCATAATACATTTTTGTTCAGAAACAGAGTCACCTAGCCAACCTTGAAAGGGCTACAGCTTTCAGAAGTCGATGACCTTTTCAAAAGTCTTAAAACGGCATTTCATTAAAAAATAAAGTTGTTTAAATTTTTACCATTTTTCTCATTTTTTCTTGAGTTAATTTTTGTTCCCAGAAAGCAGAAGACGTTTATAGAGTATAAGCAAACCAGATGAAGAATATAGGACTCTTTAAAGCAGAGATAAAAGTGAAATGAAATAAAGCGTATAACAGAGGTGGAAACAAAAAAGGAACAGTGGGTAAAAGAAACTTATCTTGCCAAAGATTATGAAAGTTACAGTACATAATGGTAGAAACTTTAAGCACTTTAAATGATTGTGTACATCATATAATTTTCTTTGTAGCTACATTAAGAAAAGATGTCTGTGTACTGAAATTGGAAGTGAATGAGGGTTGACTCAAAGCATATAATTAATTATCCTTGGCTATTTTACACTGTGGCTAATTCAGATGTTACTTTCAGCCAGACAAGGAGAAGCTTGATTTATTCAGTCTGGAATTCTATTCTCATTAAAAAAGGAAGGCTTAGGCACCTACTGACTGACATTTACAAGTCATCCAGCCTGCCATTCCCCCTGGATACCAGGAAGCAGAATAGCAAAGAAAGGATGTTTCTAAATGGACATTAAAAGCACTTCACATCGGAAGAAAATATATTAAGTGTAAAAACTTGGCAAGGAGATGTTACTAGTTAGCCAAAAAAAAAAAATTTTTTTTTTTTAAATTAACTTTGTGAAGGCTCTCTTGGTGTGTCCAAATAGCACAAAGTGAATCACTGGTTTATTTCCGTTTGAGCTTTGACTTATTTTGATAATTAATTTCTTTACTCAAAAAGTAAAAATAAATAGTCCAAAGCCCAGCAGAAGTGGGAACCATCAAAGACTTAAAATTTACCCAGAAATATTTACAATATCTGTGATGATCGTGAGTCTAGGTTTGAGAAAAGAATAGATAAACTGATATTTTAACATTTTGTTTTTACACAGTGGGATTCCATTAGGTTACAAGTATGTTTTGATGGTAATTTTAACTGGTTTGAAGTTCTTTATGTTACTGATCTCTGTTCAATTGAACTTCAGTAAAGTTTACCAAACGTTTAGAGCGATGAAAAAAGAAATATGCAGATCTTAACGACTGGGATGTGCTTTCTGATGTAGGTTAAGAAAAATTTTGAAGTTCATTGTTGGCTGTAAGATAATGTAACTTTATCCATTTTTCCTAAAGATGCATTTAAGTGCCTAAAGAACCAATTCACTTGTCCCGGGCCACACAAGTCTATAACACAGAGTGGCGTTGGAGAGGGGGATTAAAATTCACAACTTCTGACACCTAGTCTTCTAACCCACATCAGCTTCCAACTGCCCCCAATAGATCAACTTTCTTGTTTCTGGAAACATGTGTTTAATGCTATTGCTGCTGAAAGATTTGTCTGTTCATGTGGCTAATCTTCATTGCTTAGAAATAAATGATGGGAAAATATCACTCATCTTGAAGAAGTTCATTGTGTTCTCAAAAATATCAAGGGACACTTCACATTTTTCTTTCTTTTTCTTATTTCTTAACACGTATGATATGTTTGGTTTTTCACATTTCTGTTTTTATTATCTTTAAGCTACTAAACTTTGTATTATATTCATATACTCAGTTTGCTTGAAAGTGAAGAAATTGAATGTATATTTAGTATTGTAGGCAATTAGACTATTATAAATTATATTTATGACACATTAAAAGAGAAAACTAACTATTGCTTTTCAAAAAAAAAAATACTTCTTGCCTGTACCTTTAGCACTTTAGCTACAGCAGTAAATCAGCTGAGGTATTAGCATTTCACAGTGTTCTTTGAGGAAGGTGAAATTTATTATTGGCTTTTATATACTCCATTATTTTCACAAAGTGCTGTAAAATAATTTTACAAGTTATTTTTTCTGAACCTTCCTGTGTTGTGGTAAATGATATAATTTTTCTTATTTACAAGTTAGGAAAAAAATAACCTGAGGTCAAAGCAAGGTTGTGTATTTTACCCAAGGTCATAGGATAAACAAACACATGAGCATTAGTGAGAACTAAGTCTTATGGTTTTATGGCATGACCATTTCTACTTCCCTATTCTTTTAAATGCCACCACCTAATTCAGATATGACTTTTGTAGGTCTACTGACCAATAAAAAAGTGTTTTAAGTATTTAGTGCTTCTTTTGTTCCAGACCCAATTTTAAATTCCTTACGTGGGATAAACTATTTTATTCTCAGAATAATAAAAGTTTATTTTACACATTTTACAAAGGGAGATTGGGACACAAGGTATTTGTTATGATATGCCCAGACCCACAAGAGGGTTTAGAGCAGCAATTTGGACCATTAGCTCTCAAAGTGTGAACCCAGACAGGTAGTATTAACATGACCTGGGAATATATTAGAAATGCAAATCCTTGGCACTCCCACGGACTGAGTTAAAAAACTTCATGTAGAGGGTCTAGCAAAATGTTTTTTAACAACTAGTTTTGACTCATGTTGCAGTCTGAGAAACACTGGTTCAGAACACAGATTCTACAGATAGAGCCCGTAACTTCTCACTCATGCAATTTTCATTTATTGAAACACGTAACTTCCAGTCACCGGTATTGCAAGGCCTGAGTCGTGGTATCTTTAGAATGTGACTGATAATAACAGGACCTTTTCAATGGGGCTGTCAAGAGCACTGAAATGTACATAAAGCAGACTTCAGACTGCTAGAAAATCTGTGAATTTCAAATCCAGGACTCGGTTTTATTATCTGTGAAATTGAAATTAATTATTATATAGGTGATTCATTAATTTAAGGTATTAAAGCATTCTGTGGGGGCTTAACACTTAGTAATAGTTAGGGACTGGCATCTCATTATTATTCTCATTATTATTAATGCTAATATGATGAATGTTATCACTGCCAGTCATTATCTGACTTGGTTGTTGGTTTGCTTATGATTTTATTTTCTGAAATCTTTTTCTACCTTCCTTTTGACCTGACTTCTGTCACGGCCTGCTCATTTGTGCCTGTCTGTCTCTGGCCAGCTGCAATGCACCTGTTGCTTGTGACTAACGGTGGTAGCCATGTGGACAGCTTCTCCTGATCTACAGCCAGACTGACCCTCACTCCTGTCCTATCTCCTTAACAGAGATGCAGTAGTGTGGCAAATTGTGTACCCTGAGTGTGAATTCAGTCTACCATAACCTTTTAAATGTCTGCCCTCTCTCTTACTGAGTTCTTTTCTTTTACTTGATATCAGTAAAATTTAAGAATATGCATGTGATTAAATTGTGTCTGACTGCCACACTGGTCACTTTTTAAATGAGTTCATTGATACCTTTCAAATATTTCTGTAAGCTTTTTTGTATGTTTCCCCCCTCTCTAATTTGTTGCTGATAACAATTGTCTGTGATTTGATTAAAAAACAATCCAAAAACCCTGGGCCCCTCCACCTGATTGTTTCTCAAGTAATAACGCTTTCCTTTAAATTAATCAAAAAGAAAACTAACATGGAAAGAATAATGCCCTCCCTTTGTATCTGTGACGAATATACACATAAAACACAGATTATTCTCACCTCATGTTACTTCTTTATGGACATCGTCACATACTCTGCTTGAGTACTGAAACAAAAAAAAAACTGATTATTCTCATTCTACAGGAAACATTAGGTCCAATAATATTGGGTAACATACAATTTGAAATATTAAGTCACCGTATTACATTTTGTATTGCCAAGAGAGCATAAACTAATACAAAACAAAAAAAGCTCAGTTAGAAGTGGCAATTTAGGATTGGACTTTAAAAATTCTGGAGAAAGAGTTACTCCTCTGGAGCACACACAAAGCTGAGTGTATTTATGAGTGGTGTGTATTTTCACTGCCTTATGATTTTCTTAATTAAGTTTTCTCTAGCTTGCAAAATCTGTGTTGATCAAGTGCTCACATTATCAATAAGGCTTCCTGCCAATAATATTTTAAGTCTGTGGGAATTCAAATGTCATGGGTGGATTTTCAACTGCACAGGGGTCAGTTCCCTGAATCCCACATTATTCAAGGATCAACTGTACTTCCATTGCCACTTCTGGCTACTTTAAGTACATATATTTTTAATAATTTAAAATAAAAAATTTAATGAATTTAATTTAGCTAATATGCCACACAGGAGTAGTTGCATTGACAGATCACCAAAAATTTTTATCAACATTTAAACTAAAACCCTGCCATTTAAAAATGGTACATTTAGTGTGTTTGAACTTTGCTTCGTTAGCTTGTCATGAAACTTTAATCCATTAAGAGTCTTTAAAAATGAAAAATAAGGTCCGTGCTACGCCAGATTTGTCAGTGTCCATGTCTGTTTGCAATTAGACAGAGTAGTGTTGAGTGGACTCCTACCTCTCATTTTTCTAGTTGTGTGTGAGAATTCCATGTTAAACATCTTAAAATCATTTCTATTTCACATGGCTTGCATCTTTTACCTGACCCACATTTCTGTTTGTTTCCTTTTTTTTTATCTTTGTACATGTTTGTATGTGTAATCTTTCATGTGTAAAAGTCACTCTGGAATACACAGAAAAGTGGAATATTCTTGAGAAAATAAAGAAATTATTTTTACAATTTAATAACATAATGGATGTTAAATGTAGTGTATTAATGTATTTACTTTAATGTATTTTAAAGTAAACGTATTTACTGGGCAGTATTATACCTAATGCTGTCATTAGTAAGAGACTTAAGAAGTTACATATCTCTGGCTTGAGATCAATTCTGACTTTATTATCAATTACAAAGTTATAATCTCTATACATTGGTTCAATATTCATCAAAGGAAGTGAATACTTTTCTTATCTAACCAAGTAGTTTATGGGGCAAAAAATACCTGCTTTTATGAAAGGATACATTTTCAACTTATTTCAGTTATTTCTTAATGTTGGTAAGCATTGCGAGCCAAAAGATTTGATTTCTCATTCTAAGAGCTTTAGTTCCATCCATGTTCTTTTGAAGATATCACTTTATGTCACCAAACTTTACTTTCCTTACTTGTTAATTGAAGATAGAAATGCTAATCCCTGACTGGGAGGTACAAATGAGAGGAAGTAAGTACAGGGGCCTTAGATGTCTGTAAGAATGTAAGCCATCATGGTTTGCATTCTCTTGGTTGTCATCTGGACATTACATCTCTTCATTTTATACCTTTCCTTGCTTATCCCTTTGAGGGGGAGGGGGAACTTAGATTAATAGAACAGTAAACAAAACAGCTGCAACTTTTTTTTTTTGTCTTGCAATTACAGAGTGGTATTTAGTTAACAGAACAATTATTTCGTATAAGCTACATCAGAGACAACTGAAGATGAAAAAACTACCATCCCCATACATAACTAATTTGTGCTGTGCCCCAACAAGAACCTGCTTTAAATTTCCATGCCAATTTACAACCCCCATACTGCACCAGGCAAGGTTAGTGGCTATCGAAAATACCACCAGGACAGGGCTATCTAAAGACACATTTGGGAGTGTGTTAATTATACAAAAAAAGACACTGTACAGTTGAAAAACAAATCTTACACAGCCTTACATTTCAATTTTTTTTCTTTAAAAGGTGTGAGTTGTGTACAGGGGGGTTAAATGCTTTATGGACAAAAAAAACCCCTGCGCTACAACCAACTTATTCATCACCATCATCTTCCTCCTCTTCCTCCTCTTCCTTCTTTTTCTTGCTTTTTTCCGCCTTGACGACTCCCTTTTTCTCTGCATCAGGCTTTCCCTTTAGCTCGGGATGCAGCAATATCCTTTTCGTATTTTTCCTTCAGTTTTGCAGCCTTCTTTTCCTCAGGCTGCTTGTCACCCGCAGCAGTGTTACTCCACATCTCTCCCAGCTTCTCTGAAACATCACCAATGGATAGGCTGGGATGTTCTCCTTTGATTTTTGGGCGATACTCAGAACAGAACAAGAAAAAGGCCGAAGGAGCCCTCTTGGGGGCATTGGGATCCTTGAACTTCTTTTTCGTTTCCCCTTTAGGAGGGAGATAGGTTTTCATTTCTCTTTCATAACGGGCCTCATCCGCCTTTGCCATGTCTTCAAATTTTCCTTTCTCTTTAGCAGACATGGTCTTCCACCTGTCTGAGCACTTCTTAGAAAACTCTGAGAAGTTGACCGAAGCATCTGGGTGCTTCTTGTGCTCCTCCCGACAAGTTTGCACAAAGAATGCACATGATGACATTTTGCCTCTCGGCTTCTTAGGATCTCCTTTGCCCATGTTTAGTTATTTTTCCTCAGCGAGGCACAGTGTTGCCCAGGGCCTGGCCGGCTCTCTCTCGCCCTGGCACTGTCTCAGTGGAGCTCAGTGTACTGCAATGGCTGTTGAGAAGAGAGCTTTTGATGAATATATTCGATATGAATGGACACTTTTCCAGTGGAAACTGGCTCAGCCAAAAATATACCAAAACTGTGACTATACTCTGTGGTAGCACATACGGTCAATTGCCATTGTTCCCAGCAGTTAACACTGTATAAAGTCACTGCAGATGTTGAACTCCTCCTGCCAAGGGAAATGACAACTTAGCTTCCTGTGAACATCTGGTCACATGTTTATTAACTGGTCAATACGCACAACTTGTTTTATGTATTTTTTGTGTGTATTTTTTTTTAAAGACAGCTTTAGGTAATATGTAGTTGATTCATTAACACTGATGAACGACCAACAGCATATCACTGACGCCAGGAAGAAGATTTTCTAACACAGAGATCTTTTCAGGAGGCAGACCACGACCTCCTTGTGCTGGGAATACCGCCCTTCAGCACTGTGCTTTCCAGCCATTGTATACTAGAAAGTAACCACCAGCAGGCATCAAAAGGTGAAAAGCTTGTGTGAGCGGAAATAGGAAGGCAGAGAGTCACCAGACCTTTGACCTCATCTGGGACATATGCATGCCTGGGCCCTCAAGTTTTTGCCATTCTAGCAAGTCTTTAAAAGACCAGGAGGCACTGTGAGTATTGAACTTGTGTCACAGATAAATTTTACCAAAAATGTGAATTCACAAATAATAAGATGCCATTGTTATTTCCTAGTTATCTCCCATCCTCCTGCTTTGTATAATCCTCAACAAATAGTTTATTTTTTTTTTTGATGTGCTTTAGATTTATTTTCTTTTAAAAGCTTTAAGGAAAGAAGTTATTCTATCTCTACAGTATCAGTTGTCTAGCATTTTTTTTTTAATTTTCACATTATGTAGTACTTTATGAATATTAAAAACACTCGAATATTAACTGAACTAAATGATTTCTAAACATACACAGGTATATTTAGAGAGAAGATTAAGGACAATTCATTTAAGTAAAAGGATTTGATTCTGTCTAATGATTCATACTTAAATTCTTACATTTTCTAATGAGTGAGGAATAATATCATACACTGAAAGCTGTAGATCTCTGTGAATTAATAGAATAGAAAAACGTATCTGAAGACGGATCAGTTGCGTCATAGTTAAAATGACTTACCTAGAAATGAATATCAATACTATGATACAGTCATCATTTTAGTTTAATAAACTGAATATCTTCTGCCTTGCCCCTCTGTCTCTCCAAGTTTTCTGCACTTGTGAAGAAGATTGGACAGTGATGTAGGATGGTAACCCTGGAGAGGGAATAAGGTAGCTTAATACCAAAATTTCAAGAACTGAGGCCAATAGTTATACATAATCTCTCCACCAGGCCATTACTCCTAGTAAAAGCCCAAATAAATGAAATTGTCATCTTTCATGTCCATATCTATCACTCACATTTCATATTAGCAGTTCAATAGCACAACTATGTGTAAAGCCCATCACATTTACTTTATAATTTAAATTCTATTGACGTCCTGTGTTCTGTAGATATTAATATCTTCAGAATTTTACTAATGAAGAAACTGACACTTCAAGTGGTTATGATTCATTCAAGACGAAACAGCTGGTACGTAGTTTAATAAAAATTACAGTTCAAGTCTGAGTGACTCCAAAGTTCGTAATTTTTCCACTACATCAGGTTGTGTTTATGTCAACCCAAAATTCCTACTGTTGAATATGCTAAAAGACAGTCCTGTGAGAGCAACGTCAGTTCTACGTACTACTTCCTCTAGAGATTCATGTTGTCTAGAAATCACTGGCAGCTCCTAAAATCAAGAAACCGTGATGGAAGGGAAAAAAACCCACAAGCACCAAAAGTGTAATTTCCCCAAGGCGTGGCATTCTCCAGAAACTGGATTTTTCTCTACAACATGTAGATTCCCTGAATCTATATAGTGTGCAGCTGGGAAAAAAATGTGGATTTTGTAGTCACACTAATAAAGATTTTTAATTTTTTTGTTTTGTTTTGTTTTTAGACAGATTCTTACTCTGTCGCCTTGGGTAGAGTGCCATGGTGTCAACATAGCTCGCAGCAACCTCAAATTCTTGGGCTCAAGTGATCATCTTGTCTCAGCCTTCCAGGTAGCTGGGACTTCAGACACTCACCACAATCCCTGGCTAGTTCTATTTTTAGTAGAGATAGGGTCTCACTCTTGCTCAAGCTGGTCTCAAACTCCTGAACCCAAGCAATCTACCTACCTTAGCCTCCTAAAGTGCTAGGATTACAGCTGTGAGGGTGTGAGCCAACATGCCTTGTTCTCCTAAAAAAGCTTTTGACTTATGAGAACTTCAAAGCCTCCTATGTAAAAACTGAGGATTCTTATCTCTCTAGGATGCTAAATTCTAGCATACGGTAAGTGAAACTGCCTTATAAAAAGCATGGCCTTAACTCATTTACAAGTATGCTCACTCCCAACAAACTATTTTCCAACTCCAAATTTTCTCAACAATATGACAAAATGCTTTGATATTTTCCACAATTGTTAGCTAAAAGAGTAAAATATAAAGTTTGTGTATAAATATGTAGCTTTTCATATTAGGTCTAAGAATTCTGACTTTGTATCTTGGAAAAATCTTACCTTGGGTGCTTTTACTCCTTGACTCAATATTGACTGAAAGTGTACTAAGAGTTATGGACTTTGCTGAGAACTGGTAGTGTAATAATGAATAAAGCAAATCTCTTCCCTCATTATATTACAATATAATATAATGCCTATTTGCATAACCCAGGAGATATACTTGTTCAATTTTGGAGAGTTTTAGAAAGTGTCTGAACTGAAATTGTGAGATAAATAGCAACCCACAGTACTGGAGAGAAAAAGTGGAGGAAAAAAGCTCTCCCAGAGACCACAAGAGAAGAGTCCACCACTCAGGAAATCGAAAAAAGGGCTGTGATTGCATTTTTAAAATAGATGCTCTCAAGGACATGCATCTTCTATAAATGTTGATGCTCTCAAACTGTATGTAGGTAATTTCCACTCCAGGACATATTCTGATTGATTTATCAATGTCACAGAATGCCATCCATAAAAATATGTCAACCTTTTAAAGAATAAGTGAAAGTATGAAAAGGCCCATAACATCTTATCTTAATTCTCTCTGCTCTCAGATAGGATGTATATGAAGCACTGTACTGTACAGGGCGAGGACGCCTCTGCTTGGGTGCATAAATTATTGATGAAATCTGTCACTAGCAAATTCTTTAAACTGGATGTATTTTGATTGAGTAGGAAAGAATGTTTAAAAGGATGCCTGACTGTGAAGAGAATGGTTTTGCAAATTTCTCCACAGCGCTCCTAATTAAAGCTCTGATGATACAGTATTACAAGATAACTTGTTCTCTTCTATTTTTAATATGGCAAATTAAAATGTGCATATAAATTAAAAAGCACAGGAGTCAAAAGCATCAGAGATTGATCATCCTCCTTTCCATTCCTCTTACACGTTATTTGGGAAAAAAATATAAAATGTGTTTGATTGAGGGAGAAAGTCAAGTTTTAGCACGCTTTCTGTATTTAGGAGAAAGATTTATGATTCTAATATGAATATACCTCTCAGGAATTCTAAGTTCCCACAGAACACAAGAAGTGATGTATTTTTCTACAGCACTAAAGGACACATTATGTATGAAAGTGGATTTCTGAAAGTTTGTCTGATTTG
This sequence comes from Galagoides demidoff, assembly GCA_963574575.1. Lineage (NCBI taxonomy): Eukaryota > Metazoa > Chordata > Mammalia > Primates > Galagidae > Galagoides > Galagoides demidoff. The sequence goes on from CAUYQV010017434.1 coordinate 37,933, forward strand.
AAGCTCTCCAGCTGCAGTATTAACTTAAATAGGTCATAGCAACTGTTCTCCTCGAGTTTCCAAAGTGATATTTTGGATCACTTGGACAGTTTTCAATGAGTAGATCCCTTTTAACATGTCATCGTGTAAAGGTCATGATTAATTGCACAGATATCCATGTGAAATGACATTGCCTATCCCATTGCCCACTTCCTCAAGAAAAAGGCATAAGGAGTAATTAAAACGTCAGAGGACATGCTTGCTATCTTTCTGTTTGCCACTGGACGGCTTACTCATCTTATTATAAGTAATCATAATAATAGTAAATTCAAAATGCATACTCTAATTCTAAATTTTAAAGTTGAACGAATATCCATTTAAAGAAATTATGTTATAAAAATCCATAATGTAATTGCATAAAAATGTTTTAATCTACTGACTATATCTCTAGTCAACAATAGAAGGACTATTTCATTCAACAAAATCAGTTGAAGACTATTCTTTATACTCTTAATTTATTTTTTTTTATTGCGACAAAAATCTCTCTTTTTTGCCCTCAGTAGAGTGCTCTTGCATCATATCTCACAGCAACCTCAAACTCTTGGGCTCAAGTGATTCTCTTGCCTAAGCCTCCCTGGTAGCTGGGACTACAGGCGCCCATCACAACACCCAGCTATTTTTAGAGACAGGGTGCTGCTCTTGCTTAGGCTGGTCTTGAACTCCTGAACTCAGGTAATCGGACTGCCTCAGCCTCCCAGAGTGCTAGGATTACAGGAGTTAGCCACCGCGCCTAGCTAGATGACTATATTTAATAATTCGAAATTTTAGAATCTAAATTGACAAGTAAATTGAAAGGACAAACCAAAGATCAAGCTGCACCAAAAAACTTTAGTTGAGATCCAGAGAGCAACGATGAAATTATTCTAAGCCACTGAAAACATGACACTTTTAAATAAAATGTTTTTATTTTTGCATTTTACCATATGTTATCTATGGGGGGAGCACATCCTGACCTGCTTTTATTTTATAAGTTCATAGCTCAGACGCTATACTTCCCATTTTTGGTGGAAAACGGATCCCAGCATGTTCTATTTGTTGTCATATTATGATGCCCTCGTGTTGGCTTGCTTTCTCTCTAAAAATTTCCCAAGATGTTATTTTTCAGTGAATATTCATTTCCTCATTTATTAAAATTCCCTATGCATTAGCTAATATGATTTAAAACATTTTTTTCTTTTTTCTCCTTTAAAAAAATATTGTACACAGTAAGTCTCTCCTGGACCCTCCTTGGCTGGTGAATATAATAGTTTCAATGGGGTCTTTAACTCCTGCTTCTGGTACCACCGTGAGGGGTTAGCTGCAGCTGCCTTTCCAAGGAAAGGTTCATGAGGTTTGTCTCAAACATATTTTATTTTTTGACAAAAACCTTTGCTTTTACAAGCTTTATGATGGGTTTATACTTTTTACAAGTTGCCTTTCTAAAAACATGAATAATTCCCCAGCAGACTGTCTAAATAGAGTCAAAATACTTTTCTTTTTGAGGAGTTTTATCCCAAAGGCTAGTATGTTATATATATTTCCTGCTTTACTTTTCATTTTAAAAGATTTATTCTTAATCCCAGGCATATTGAAACATTATTAAGACAGGGTATCGAGTTTGCTGGGCCTCAGTGGCATCCTGGCAGCCTGTGTCCTGCCACAAGGGCAGTGAGACGCAGGTCTCTGCCCTGTAGGTGGTTGAAGCTGGAGACGCTCAGCTCTTCCAGGTGGGAAATCAACCTGTCAGGAAGAGTCATGGAAACATGATTAGTTTACTAACTTCATTAAATTAAAACGTTTGCAACACAGGATTCCCTTTGCTCTCAGTGTCTGCCTCTGCTAAACAATCCAGCGTTTCATGGGCTGAGTGGAATGCCATGTGCACGCCCAGCAGGGGCGCATTCCAGAGGCCATGGGCTTCCTTTACCCGGGGAGCTCCTGGACTTGGTGTGCAATGCCTTACTTTTGTGACTCCTTCTCCTCTCTCTTTCAATAACTCACAACCGCCACTACTCAAATTAGGAGTGAAATGAAATAGGGAGAAATCTACTATTTCTGGATCTTGATCAATCTGATTTAAGATTTGTGTATATAAGCTATCAGCTTCTTGGTAGATGATTCCCAATGACTAGGTCCATGGCCTCAGAGGTTTGCTTTAATTTCCCAGAAGAAATGTGATAAAATGAGTGCAAATGAGCTTTTAAAAAGAAAATAGATTTCTCTGCTTTATGTGCTTCATGCTGGGAGAAGGGTGCTAGTGAACTCACACTTCAGTGTGATAATAAAAAAAAAAGTGTGATGAGAACCGCATCCTTAAACTGGAGGATTCTTAACCATCCCTTCAACTTGCTTGGTGGAAAATCTGAACTGAAGGTGTATATATGTAGTGTTGGATTTCTTTCTAGGTTTTTGAATAATGGAGTATAGAACTATAGATCATTCAAATTCTAGGAGCAAGATTTTATTTTAAATTTAAAATAGTTTTTGTAAGTACACCACTCTGTCAAATGAACCAAAATTATTTTGCTAGCAAATAGCTATGCCATTGTTTTCTTTCTTTGTTTAAAAAATTATGATTAACATGTGCGCATATACAGAAAGCCTCATTCAGGTAGGAAGAAATATGTTTACTTTTCCTAAGTAATGAGTTTTAGAGAAAAAGTACTTTCTTGTTAATGGAATTAACAATCTGTTTATTATTCTAAAAAGAGTTAGACAAAAGGCCAATAATAAGTACTTGGGCTACACATTAATAATTAAAATGTTTAAATAAATTAGATCTACATTCCTTATAATGTCCGTTATTAATTAATTTTTATATTTTTGCTTTTTAAAAATACATAGCTTCTTGGTGTCTGGCGTAGAAACATATTTAAGAAATGTTAAAAAAAATGGTCCTGGAATTTCTAAGAAATTATTTAATTGGTTTAATATTCAATGAAGTGAGCTAGTCATTAATGGAAGACTTCAGCTAATTTATTTTTTCTCTTTTTTTATAACCAATAAATATTGCTTATGAAAGCTATCTGTTTCAAGAGTAAATTCTATAGTGCTAATTTGATACAATTCTAAAGTAAGTGTGAGGAAACCTGTTCTACATTTGACTATTAATTTATCTTGGTTGCAGTCCTCCTTCTAAGCAGCCAACAATCATCGAAGAAAAATAGCAATACACACTATGGAAACCCTCTGTATTATTATACAGTGTGTTGGTAAAAGCTACTTTAAATATAATACAAAAAGAAAGGTTTCATACTAAATATAATTTAATAATAAGAAATAATAAGAAATGGCTTATTCAACCCATTAAGCCATTATATCTAAAAATATTTTATTATCTTCCTAAGATATGAACTATCTTTTCTTCTTTCCACTTATAAATTCAAGGTCAAATATATAAAATTGTTGAATATAAGGATTTTCTTTTTTCTTTTTTCTTTTTGGTTTTAAATAAATTTCTTTCAGGTTAATGTGAGAGCACAAACAACCAAGTCAAAATATTTGATTTTGTTAGGTAGAGTCCCTCTTATGGTTATGTCCTGCATACAAAAGTTTTACCAAACACCCCCACTTCATGCCCATTCAGTGAGAGCACCCCAACTCTTCCCCTCCCCATCTCTACTCCCTCTCATTGCCCCTCCCACAACTTGAATTGAAATGAGCTTCTCACCATATTGGTATGCGTCAGATTGGTACTGGGTCATATTAGTATAGAGTACATTGATATTGCTTTTTCATTCTTGTGATACTTTGCTAAGAATGCTTCAACTCCATCCAGGATATTACAAAAGATGTGAAGTCTCCATCTTTTCTATGGCTGAGTAGTATTCTATGGTGTACACATACCACAATTTGTTGATCCATTCTTGAGTTGATGGGCACTTAGGTTGTTTTCATATCTTGGTGATTATAAACTGAGCTGCAATAAACAATCTAGTGTAAATTGTCCTTATCATAAATAATTTTTTTCTTCTGGGTAGATGCATAGTAGTGGGATGGCAGGGTTGAATGGGTGGTCTAAAAGGAGATCTTTGAGGATTCACCATACCTCTTTCTAAAGAGGCTGTTTTAGTTTGCAGTCCCACCAACAGTGTAAGAGTCCTCCCCTCTCTCTACATCTGTGCCAGCATCTCCAGCTTTGGAATTTATTGATGTGAGCTTATCTTACTGGGGTTAGGTGAAATCTCAGGGAGGTTTTGATTTGCATTTCTCTAATGATTAGGGATGACGATACAATGATTTGCTTTTAACAACTGTTGTTGTAGGTATGCGTATATGAATATGCATATGTGGGTATGTGCCAGAGATGAAAACACGGAGTGAAATATTACACAAAACAAGTAGAGGATTGATGTCATGGCATCAGTTGTTAACATTATAGGCACTTCTTTCCTGGGTAAAAAAAATGAATGAATTTATTTAGTAATGTTCATCTTTTATAATGACTTTTGAATATTATTTCATAGAAAATGCTGATATTTCAGGTAGGAAATTAGATGGACTTTTAAATGAGACTTCAGGAGTGAGCGGTTATAGACCGTCTGTCTACACTTCTGTGATGCAGGTATAGAAACAGCATCTGACAGTCAAGAGTAATCAGTAAAAGGTCCCAGAATGTTAAAATGGAGAATGGGGCACTGTCACTGTGTTGCCTCTGTCTGTTATATAACCGATGTGAATCAAGGCACTTAAGTAGTGACAAGAGAGGTTACTGTTCTCATTGATTAGTATGAGTGAACTATTCTGGAGGGGATGCTTGCTTCTCAGAGAGTCAAGCGTAGTATGATTGGGTTTCCATTGTGTTAATGCATCAATATAGTTATAAGACTTTGTCACACAAAGGCATCTGCACTGTTTCACTTGTGAACACAACCACAAAATATAATAAGGACATACCACCTGGTAGTAGGTATGGTGTAGTCATATCTAACACATAAAAACACATTAACAATACTGCCTTCAACTTAACTCTCACTTGATAACTAGCTATAAATAAGGTAGATTCTTTATTATCAGAGAAGTAAAAACTAAATTATGATAAAACCACTATGCCTTGTGATATAATGAGTATTCTTTTAATGACACTTGTACATTTTACTTAAAAGAGTAGCTCATGATAATAATAGATATCATTTACTCAACATTTTCCATATGTTTGCATATTATCTAGTCATATGAAAAAAATCACCAAGTGATAACCATTTTTACATTGAAAATTAGGGAGGGTATCTTGTTAAAGACCAACCACCATGAGCAGATGTCTAAGCCAAAATATGAACACAGTTCTCTGTGACGTGGAAGTGGAAACTGCCCCTGCTTCTTTCGCAATAGATTGTCTTAGATTAACACTGTGTTCTGAAAATTTAACCAAGCATATGTTATTTGCAAATGAATGGCCTGATCCAATCTTTGATCCCTTCTTCCTTTTGACAAATATTCAATGTTTAATTTCAATATAAACACTAATATATGCAGCATAAATATGAAAAGATATAATTGATATAAAAATGTAGTATTTTCAAGAAGATCCATTGGAGATACTATTTTATTCTGTATTATGTGGCCTTCAAGGAAAATATAAAAACATATTTATATTTTCCATTTTGCTTTGCTGCAACAAATCTATTCCCCTTGAAAATCTCCAGTGAGAATAATGAACTGGGAAGGTGCCTAGTAAGTAATTCTCTGGAATTCATACCCATTGAAAAAAAAAATATCAATGGCTAATTTCAATCACTGTCCTTAGGTGTTAGAACATAGTAATATAGTCTTTTCAATATGTGTTCTTAAGACTTTCTTGTTACTGGGTTGGTGTGTAATTTTAATTTATCTAAGTAAATCATAATAACTATCAGAGGCCTAAATCATGTGGATAATATATTAAATAGCTCACTGATTTGCTCGAAAAAGTCCATTTATCCAGTCTTTCACTCAGTGTGGTTTAAGTGAACATCTACTGTGGGTCAGACATACATTTAGGATCACCATATATGATTTTTATTTTATTTGTATCCTCCCTCTCCACCCCATCACATTCAATGTTTGGGTGAAAAACAAACTCCAACTAATAAGTTAATCAGAGTAGTGATCAATGCTGTAGTAATGTATCCTCAAAGATCATTAAGAAGCTATGTTTGAGCTGATATCTCACAAATATTTACTGAGCACTTACTACATTCCAGACACTGTTTTGGGTATTAAGGAAATAGCAGTGAATATAGATATTTACTTGCTCATATAGAAGCTATTATTCTTCTTGTTGATTAATCATAAGCATCATTATGGGGGGTAGATAGGCAAAAATCCTGGATCATCTACTGTATACCTTCCATTTGAGAGTTTCCCTTCCTGACTTTTAAAAAATCATTTTTGCCCCCATAATATTCCAAAAAAATACATAAGAACAAGTCTCCATTGCTTATTCTCATGGGAATTCACGGTTTGTTGACTTTACTGGCTGGCCATAATTGAATTTGAACACGAACCATGTTTCTCCCTCCGTGCTTTTATTTATAGTATTAGAACTTAAAAGAATCCATTATACATTATAGGTGTCAATTTTTGAATTTAAATATAAAAACATGTTTAAACATAAGAACCATATTCTTCCTGTTTTGCTACATATGAATATAATAGAAAGTGAATACATCTGGAAAATAAGAGTGATTGGAACATGCGCCATGGACAGCCAATGGGGTTTCTTGAAAAACCAATTCCTCCGTGCAAATACTTAAACACATCATAATATTTTTCAATATAAAATAACATAAATTACAGGGAGCCAGGCTGCTTCTTTGGGTCATGTTTACTGATACATGAATAATAAGAACCATTGAAAGGCTTTGCCTTTGTCATCAAATTTAAATTGTATTAATCTTTGTACAAATATAAGTTTAACAACTGACAGTTTCTGTACTTTATTGGACACAGGAGTAGCTAGTCCAGAGAAGTACTGTACGACCGATCAACGCAAATAGCTACGCTTGGAATATAGGTATAAGGAGTTGGCTTTCAGATGAAGTAATAGGATGTAGCAAGTTGTCACTAGTCATTAGATGCAATAGTAAGAATTTGCTCTAGATAAAATAGTATCAATAGCACAATTAAGAAGCAGTTGAGGCTCGGTGCCTGTGGCTCAAGTGGCTAAGGCGCCAGTCACATACACCTAAGGTGGCGGGTTCGAATCCAGACCTGGGCCCGCCAAACAACAATGATGGCTGCAACCTAGCCAGGTGTTGTGGTGGGCGCCTGTGGTCCCAGCAACTTGGGAGGCGGAGGTAGGAGACTCACTTGAGCCCAGGAGTTGGAGGTTGCTGTGAGCTATGCCACAGCACTATACCCAGGGGGACAGCTTGAGGCTCTGTCTCAAAAAAAAAAAAAAAAAAGAAGCAGTGAAACTGGTGAGTGGCATCATGTTTTCTGAGGATTTAGGTCCTTGTATATCTGAATATTTAGGAAATTCTGTATAATCAGTTTCCTGAGCAGACGGAAAATATAGCCTTTCATTGTTACTGACATTTATCCAGTGAGGACTGGTGGAGGAACAGAGTGGGGGAAAAAACACCTGAATATGAAAGAGGAACATAGTGGGGTCAGCTACCAATAATGACACTGGGGGGAGGGAACTGACTTATCTTGTGGTAATTTTTGGGTAGAAGAATAAACCATGAATCCTAACACGTTACGTGTTTTATCTAAACATGCATGTCCCAGCATAGGGAAGGTAAGGAAGGCCTTTTGTTTCTGAAATGTGATTAGGAATCAGCTCAAAGCAGTTCTGAGATAGTACAAATCAGGGTCAGGAGAACACACAATCTCCCTTTAAATCCCTCAGTAACTTACTTTAAAATTGTTAAACGTAATTAAGCCTCCGTGGCGCGTTTCTGGGGTGGTGACCTTACTTGTGTTTGGTCAACAAAGATATTTCCCATTCTCATTGCCACGCAGTTATGTAAGAGAAGCACAAGAACCGGATGACAGACCCAAATATGAAAAAAGGAGAAATTTCTATCTAGTTTTATCCTTATCGTGACCCTTTGAATACAAATTCCACTGTGCAACACTGTAAAACATAAAGTAAAGGAGAATTTATATTCTTTTTTTTTTTTTTTTACATGGATTTTTTTTTTTTTTATTAATTGGTTTCTGTGTACATTGATGCCAACATGGGGTACATTGTGCTGTTTCATATACAATTTGAAACATCTTCATCAAGCTGGTTAACATAACTTTCATATCATTTGGTTAATCATTGTATC